>JAVSBS010025759.1:0-45312 GCA_033124195.1 Coracias cyanogaster
TGATCAGACTGTGTGTCACTGAAGCACTGCTGCAACCTGAACTAACATGATGACAGATTCTGTCACACTGTCATTATAAAAAAAGCTAAGTGCATGCACTAAGGGCCTGGAGGAATGAAGACAAACAGCACCTCTCAGCTGTGCAGACAAAAGAGAACTTGCTCCCTAGATGTTGCCTACTTCCATCTGTCGGGGCTGATTTGCGTTGATATGACTTCAGATGCGTGGTCATATGGCTTCTTTTCTTTGAACATGATCTTATATCTTTTCTTCGTTGGCTAATTGGGCTACTGGATTCTCAGGCTTGCTCCCTGCCCCTTTACAGCATGGAGCAGCCCAAGAAAAAGTGAAGTAGTGAGTCCTTAGATATAGTCATCTGTGTCATCACCACCGCCATTCCACCAGCTTACAGGACAGAGGAAGAGCAAGGAACAGGAAGGACTGGGGCATAATAGCTCCAGATTGGCAAAAGTCTCCTTGGCAAGCATGGCTTTTCACCTGTGAGTTAGAACAGCCTTAGGTTTTCCCCAAAAGACTCCAAGGCCAAAAAAGTCCCTCTCTGACCACCTTTCCCAGCAGCTGTGTAACACAGCTGAGGACAGTCAACTTTCAACTTCTAAAAAAGAAAAATCCAAAATAGAACAGTTTATGGTAACCTCTTCCATGAGGGGCATTTGTTGCAAGACTGCAGCACAAGGACTGTATTAGAAGCAGACATCTCAGATGACTTACTTGAGGGTTGGACCCTGACTCCATGGCCACCAATGACTCTTAAAGCCTCTTATTTGTACATCTCAGCATATACATGACTTTTCTCTTGCCTTTTTCTCTCTAGGACAGATATGGTGGGAGTCTGGATGGGAAAGATGGACTGCATGGACTAAGGGATCACGGCCAAGGAAGTGCAGCAGCTATGCAATGGAGACACACAGACCCACTGCACCAGCAGACACCGGTAGGTGATGTACCTGGGAGGTCCTATCTGCCCAATTCAATGGGTCCCTTAGCAATAACCAAGCAGTCTGGGCAATGTCACCTGCACAGAGATCGCATGAGGAATAGTATATTTACCTTGTCAGGACATATCTTAGATGTTTCTGAGTTTCAAGACTCTATCTCAGCCATCTGAATTTGCTTCTGGGACACTCTGAAGGTAGGACTATGGTGTTATCTGAGCATAGTTCTGTAAGTGCTTTCATGCAGACTTAGTAGAAGAGGCAACTTACCATGAGCTCAATAAAATAGGCAATGTGAATGCTTGCATAGAGCATGGTGCCTTTCTCTGCCTCAGCCCATGACTCCACTGCCAACTTGGAAGTATTTCTCCATCAGCTCCTAGGAGTGTGACCTAAGGCATGCTCCTAAGACACGCACTTAGATCCAAGGAGAGAAGGACAGCATACCTTTCTCAAGAGTGGGAGAAAGAGGATATTGGATTAGGAAATTTGGAACAAACTGGAAAACAAGGACCTATCTTCTTTTGGCAAAACCCCCAAATCTTCGTTATAATCCAGCTCAAAATATGATGGCTTTTATTGCCCGAGGCTGTGGCAATAAATAATAACATGCCGTTGCCTGCCACACCCCATCAGTAATCTAGAAGCCACAAATCCAATTATAGGACAGTCTATATATTCAGCCAAACAACTAGGATCCGTCTATAAGCAGGGCCCTGAATGGGAACTTTAGCAGAAGTTAGTCTGTCTGCAAACAGATCTCTCCATCTATGCCCATAAAATACACTTCCCAAATTGTCCACGCCCCATGGTGTGCGTGTCAACAATTTCCCAGAAAAGAAGCCCATGCTATGTTCTTAAAAATCTGATTTCTGGTCAAAATGGGAGATTGATTGCGAAGTCTCTTGCAATGAAGTTCTTGTAAGAAAAAATCTGACCATAGTGCTCATTAAAGTGCAAACCCAAAATACACCCAAACAGTTTCTAAATCCTTTTGATGTCAGGGGACTGACCTTGGGGAGAGTCCAAAGAAGGCTTAAGACCCTGCTCTATGCCTCAGAAGTGCCTGAAAGAGCAAGTATCATACTTTACAATATTTACTAGACTCACCTGTTTGCTGGCCCTCTCGATGTATCCCTCATATTCCTCTCCTGGCCAAGGACACATTTCTATATCTGTACAAGCAACAGCTCACCTCCCTAGAGCCACCCACTTATAGTGTACAAACCCAGCAGGACTCAGGGAGGAGCCCTTCTCCACATTCCCATAACTGGCTTCAAACAGCTGATCTTACAGGGTAGAGGAGATAGAACCATGTGAACACTATCTCCTAAGGACCTGCTCTAGCTCTGACTTTTCACCTTCTGGTGCAAATACCGATGAATATACTGAGGCTGCTGAGAACCCGAGCACCACTGCTTGGGTATCCCAGTAAATTGGTCCCTTCTTCCTGGCATCTTGGCCACTTCCTGTTTTAATTGCAAGACGGTCTCAATTTCAGCATTGCTTGTCCTCTTTTAGTGAACATGTCTAGAGGGACATAAGAGGGGCGACAGGAGGATGATCTTTAACAGTTCTGGCTCATTTTTCCCTGTCTGTCTCTATCTTTTTCCAGCGAACACTATGGGTCCGTGCCTTGTACGACTTTGACGCTGTGGAGCATGATGAGCTGGGCTTCCGCAGTGGAGACATCTTAGAGGTCCTGGACAGCTCCAACCCATCATGGTGGAAAGGACGTCTCCGTGGGGAACTGGGTCTCTTCCCTGCCAACTATGTCACGCCGGTGCTCCTGTGAGGGCACAGTATGCCCCAGAGGGCCATATTAAAGCTGCTTTTCTAACATGACAGGGACAGAGAGGGAGTGCATCTTCTCTTGTCCCCAGGACATACGGTGTTTTTGGTTTTGTCATAATTTATTGGCAATTGATATTTTGAAACGTTGGTATGAAAGGGATGGGAAAAGGATGGGAATTTCTTCCTCTATTTTTCACATCCATGAAGGGAAGGGAGCAAAAATCCTGGACTGTTCATTGAGATCTTGCTGGATCCTCCCTGCCCTGTCAGTTTTTTGGCTAAGTATTGATTATTTCCTGCAGTTAGGTTTGTTCTGTGGAAATGCACCTCAGACAGGTCAAGCTTCAGTATTCAGGTAGCCCTACCTCTTCCTTTTGGATCTGGTAGCACTCATAGGCTCTTCAGGCTCCATTTCACCTTTCTTTCAGAGGTAAGACTATCAGCCAGGTGAATTAAATGACCATTGGTAATCACGTTAATCCTTCAGGCAGGGAAGGAAAGTGAGAGAGCCATAGATTGAGGTGCAAGGCAACCTTGACTTTTCTAAATAGTTTCTGATTTACCCCTCTCATACTTCCTGTGGATATGGACTGGATGGATATGCCAGATGAAGGGAAAGGATCTATAAGATTTTGTACAAACAAACCAGTGATGAAGACACAGGAAGGTGAGAAGCTGCTGCTTTGCTTCTTCCGGTAGTCCTGCTCTTCTTTCTGCACACCATAACAACAACTTGTCCCATTTCCAAGCTGGTCTCTAAGGTACCTACAAGTCTGTTAGATATCCTGGTTAGAGCAGGTGAGGCCCCTCAGCTAAATTAATATCCACTGGATCAGATAACAATGAATATCCCTCACTGGTTCCTTTTGTAAAATTGAATTGGGGAGGGGCTGTAGAGAAGAGATTTTTCTGGTTTGGTGGCAGAAGTTATTTCCCTGAGAACGTGGGGTGTTCAGAATCACTGTGTACACAACTCTGACTTGCTAGTGGAATGCCTCATCCAACAGGTTAAGCTGTTACTTTACAGGACGCAGAGAATAAAGTTGTGGCCAACAAATTGTCCTCTGTTGCAGCTTCTTTTGGATGAAATGAGATAAATGAATAGATTTTCAAATCATTGCTGAGTGAGTGTCCAGATGTGATACAAATATACTGCAAATGCACATTAAAAATGATCCAAACCCTGTGAAGGAGACACTGCTGCATAACCACTGCTCAGGCAAGTTGATATTAAACAAGCTGCCTGAATTTTTCACAACCTGTGGGACTTCGGCAGTCAGGAAGGAAGTGATAACTTATCATTCTTGGGGAAAAAAGAAAAGGCAAATCAAAAACTCTAAAAAAAAATCAGACCCAGCAAGAAACATGTTCTTATCTTTTGTTAGTCCCAGTGGGAGAAAAATAATCCAGGAAATGGGTTCTTGGTAAAGTCCAGTTCAATGTAGCGGCCTAAATAAAGCTGCCAGCTAGACAGAGTATTAGCAGAAAGAACTCAATGTCAAATTTTTGAGAGAACTCTACCAAAAGCAGATTATTAATGGGTGAAGTAAAATGAGGATAATTAACAAGGCATATAAACTCCAAATAGAATAGAAAACTTTGAAAGGCATGTTAAGAGCTTATCTCCATTGGCTACCAGGGTGGTTCAGGAAATGGAGAGATGCCATATGACTTCCTGGCCTGGACTTGGTCCTGTTCTCTTGCAGGAGCTCTGTTCTGGGCTTTTAGTATCTCCTTTTTAACTGAAGTCCACAAGGCTTCTTTTGGTACAAGCTACCTTATTATTGGGTTGGTGTAAAGCTGTAACCTCAGTGACTCCATAGTTTGAGGAGTGTTTTGTTGTGATTAGCTCTTTTTTTATTATTTTCATTGCTTAGGTAATATCAAATTTGGAAGAGACAGGGTTAATATTCAGTGAGAGAGAGTATTAAGACCAGCGGAAGATGGAAGGAAAGAAATCAGAGACCAGCAAAGGCAGAGGAGAGATATGAATGATGAGTCTTTCCTATTCAGGCCTGGCTGAAACAGAAGAAATTGTATGTTCACCCTTATTCCCACCATGTCAAATCATCTTTCAATTAATTCTTTTGTTTGATTAGTTACTTTTAAAATTAGAAGCAATGTCTCCTTTTTCTTTCTCAGCACTCTAAAGACTCTCTTGGTAGTGAAAATGTAGTTGCACCAAATTAATTGAAGATAATGCACTTAGCAGTTTGATAGCTCTTCACATATTTGAAACCCCTTTACAGAGATTAACTAATTAAGCAAGTCTAAGTAGTACATTATAAGTACCCCCATGTTAACTCATGACTCATTTGAGGAAGAGGTAAATTTTCACGTGATTTTTTAATTGATGTTTAAGGAATTAATACTTAAGGTAATTAGCATTAAAGGACTGCACGCTAATTATGGACAACATACAAGAACCACAGTAAAATCATTATTTCCCATTATAAGCAGCACCTAAATGACACCAAAATTACTAGGAGGCGATGGTATCATGGCATCTGTGATAACTATACTAGTGCCCTGTTCCACACTGCCCAAGCTTTGGTCAGCAAGACTGAGTCTCATTTGCCTCGGCTTTTGTCCTTGCCTGCTCCCCAGAGTAAAGGCAGGGCTACCTGCATTTACTGTACACACCAGTAGCTGAGAGGCACAGGCATCAGATGGCATTTTTGTACCCTCCCACAGCAGAAGTTGTTTTTGTCCCAGCAAAACAACAGCACAGAGCAGAACCATGGCCCTTCTTCCCAAGTCAATGGAGTCTCTGGACACAAGGAGAGCTGTAGGCAAAGGGGGTAGAAGGTGCTATAGCTACAGGATGGAGGTGTTTCCCATGCCCAGTGACATTTCCTGCTGTAGTCTTCCCATGAAATGATATCTCCCATAGATCAGGTCACTTAATAAAGAAAGAGAGAGAGACAGAGACTCCTCTCTTCCACCCATATATCCTGCCAACCTTACTGCTTCTTTTTCCAACGGGTTTTAATAGTAACACAGTCCTTGCTACCATTGTGGTGCTTCACTTGCAAATGTGCTGTGAAAACCTCAGGATTCTATTGCCCATGCAACGTAGCACAGGAGCTTTAAGATGACAGTGTGGTGCACTGAGTTTACCTGACATTTGTCAATGTTTCATAAAGAACTAACCCTCCAGAACACATTCTGAGAGAGCCCACTGTGAAACCAAAACAGGAAGGAATAAAGAGGAACACAGAGAAGGATTTTGGTTGGTATTTTTCTTAAGAAAGAAAGATAGTTAATGAGAAAAGATATTGTAAACAGAGATAAAAGTAGGAAAAGTATGTGGGAAGGCAAACATTATTATAACAAATGAAGCAGAGGAAGCTGGACTTGCACAAGGAAAAGTAAGTTTGATGAGCACAGCTGAGCTGTGCTTTCTTCTGTCTGAATGAACTTTTTGCCTACATTCTGCTGCAGATCCATATTTTGTTTAGAAATGTCTCTGTGATTAATAAGGCTACGTGAAAAACAGTAAATGGAAATCTCCTTTCATGTGAAAGCTGTCCAGGCGGTTTTCTGTGCTGCAAAATAGAGTTGTCTCTGTCTTGGTGTACACGCTTACTGTAACAGCTGCACTCACTGGAGTGTGCTGCAGGAACAACGGCAACATGGCTGGTTCCCATCTGACTGCTGACAGCATAAGAGCGCCAGGGAGATGATCCTCAGTGCTGCCACAAAGTTAGCACCTGGTCAGGCTGCTAGGCCAGTCCTCCCTGCGCCAGGGATACAAGTTCCTGCATTGTTGGTTTTTTATAATTGAAAGGAGTTCTTAATTTCAGTGGGCTGCACAGGAAATCTGGAGCTTTTCCACAACAGTTCATGATCTTTTGTATTCAGCAGCCTGATGCTGCAGGCTCTTAGAAGGCCATTTTACCTTCAGTCCTTGTGGATGGGGCTGAAGCAAAAGATGTAGGAGCCGGGACCATATGGTCAGGAGAAACCAGCCTTGAGCAGCAATGTAGTATCAGCTGGGATATTTTGCACTGCAGCAGCAATGCCCCAGCATCTGTAGTCCAGCAGTAAGGTGAAGGATGAGCTCTATCCTGAGTGGGAAGCAGCAGGTCTTTAATTATATCAATGTCACATCATAGGGGCAATGAGGATGTCTGGTGGGACAGAGATGTGGCCATCTGGCTAGGGCTGTGCTCAGACTCTTGTTCTGCTCCTAGAGCTCTCTGCCAAGGAGCTTGAGTTACACCAGTCTAGGTTTGAGAAGTATTTGGCAAATCCTTGTTCCTTCTGATGCTGCCCGTCCCTGCCTAATGTGGCTAAGAAGCCTACCTGCACCTCCTGGGAGCCGCAGTCTATCACCTCACTGTCCCTGGATACGCTAGAAAGCCCATTGCCCAGCTTTTGACTCTGTGCTGATAGAAGTCCTCTGCAGACATTTCACTTCAAATACTTATTCAAAGCAATTGGCTTAGCTGCTTTAAAGGAAACCCTGTAGAGATCAGTTGAAACCATTAGCATTCCCTAGATGATCCAGGCAGCAACATTTACTGGTTAAAACATACATGTTGACTAAAGTGCTTCTGACATGCAGCCACTCCTTACTGCTGAAAGCTTTGCATTTCAGTGGGGAACCATGAACTGAGTACATGATAAAGCCTTTAATAGCACTGAGGAAGAGGGCAGAGCATTGCCAATTTCTCCAATTTTTAGAGGCAGCTTTTACATGACAATTCAGGAGCCTTAATTTGCATCAAATGCAAAAGAAGTTTCTTACATAAGCAGAACTGACAGTAGAAAACAACTAAGGACTTATCTGTGAGCTACAGGGCAGCGGGGAAACAGGCAAGTGAGTAGGAAAAGCTCACTGACCTTTGTGCAGATGGAAAATTCAAAACACATTGTCTGGTGTCATTGTGCAAGTGAGAGTCTCTTGGCAGATACCCAGCCTGCTAACCTGAAAATTCAAAATTTCACAAATGGCAGGTGTGCAGGGATCCTTGTAGACATGCAGAAATAAAACAAGCTCAGGCAACAAAGACAGAAAAAAGAAACAAACAATTTAAAAGATCTCTAGATATGTTGTGGCTTCTCCCCGCTAGTCCAAGCAGGCTCATTTCTACCAGGACTTATGAAAGATATAGCCATGGCAAGTTTGTTTGTCACAAATAAAAATGAAAGCAAATCTATGGAGGAAAAAAATGCAGTTTAGGACATGAGTCTACTGCTGTGCACTTAAAGCTATAAAATGGTGACAGTGTCCTGATATCATGACCAAAGATCCCTG
This sequence comes from Coracias cyanogaster, assembly GCA_033124195.1. Lineage (NCBI taxonomy): Eukaryota > Metazoa > Chordata > Aves > Coraciiformes > Coraciidae > Coracias > Coracias cyanogaster. The sequence continues at coordinate 8,014 of JAVSBS010025759.1, forward strand.
TTTAAGGGGCACTTCTGGGAAACCATTCAGCAATATACAGCTACAGATAAAAAAAAAGGAAGAGGGAAAAAAAAAACAAAAGGAAGAGGTACCATCTTTACTGATCTAGAGGGCATTTTCATTGTACATTTTATGTCTGTGTTGTACCATGTCTGACTTGAACTGTAACTTCCTTGTAGTATTGGCCAGTCCATCTCCCTTGTCAAATTCCTAGAACGGTGCTACCTCACCACCAACAGACAATAACAAACAGCAGGAATTAGTCTGCAGTGACCCTTCTCATGACTGAATGTGTTCTGTCAAGAGCAGCACACCAGAAGTTTGGTGGCAGAACGCTGAATTAGCAGTAGACTGCATCAATGTGGTTTTTTTGTCACATCAAAATTTATGGGAGAAAAAAAAAAACTACTGCAAGTTTGTTATGAGCATCAAAGGATGGGGGAACTGCCCTTTGCTCTGCCCCTTCTGGAGTAACTTTTGTCAGAGCTGAATGCGTGTGTGCCACTAACAGCTCATTCTACACTAGCAGCCTCTTACACTAACTCAGCAGAGGTGGGAATAAGAGGGATTTGTGGCAGCAGAGAATCAGCTCTCTGTAGTTGCCTATCTACATATCTGAGCTTGCCATTGTGATGGCAGCTATTTGCCTGTTATCGGATGAAGATGATTCGCTAATAACAATGGCCATGATTTCATCAGAGCAGGTGAGTCAATCTAACAGCTCACTGCCACCCTGCAGAAAACAATCCACTTGTTTTCTGCCAGGTTAACAAGTTGCATCAGCACACTGAGGGCAGCGTAAGGAGGCCCAGAGCCAGCACAGAGTGAACAGTGGGAATGCACGGCCAGGAGGGGAAAGGGTAAGCCAGAACCTCCCAGTCCTTGGCAGCAGGAGCTATTAGATCACCTCAACCAAGGCTGCAAACTCAGCAAAATGAAAACTTACTTGGCTTTGAGGTTGCCATGATGCCTTTAGATAAGTAGAGAATCCTTTCTTTAAAGCTTATTTGGGAGATTGGGACGGGGGCAGGAAAGGGGGAAAGAACTCAGGTCTAATACAAACAGTGCATCCTAATCTTCTCCACAGAGGTTCACAAAAAATCTTTTCATTTAAGCAGCAAAGCTGTAAGAGCGTTTTATCATTTGGATAGTAAATTAAAGCAGGAAAAAACTTAATTCCTAACACGGTCACAATAGTAAACTCTCAGTCATTTAAGACATTATCAGCATTGACTCTGATGGGAGCAGACCATCCACAACAATTTTCAAGAGAAAAGAAAAATAATAGCAAGAGGCACCTTGCTGCCCTGTGAAACAGCTAAATTAGTGCCACTTGTTGCTGATGCTTCTCCTTCTGGGTGGGGTGCAGCTATCAGTCGTGTTTATCAGGTTGGAGAGCACACCGGTGCTTAGAAGTTTAAATCTTCAGCATCAGCTGACCAAAATGATAGCTGCATATTCTCATTTAAAATGTGCATGACTTGAAGAGCTCAGGCATTTCACAAGCACTTACACAGAAGAATGCACTCCGGAACACCAGTTGTAAACATCTTGAATTTAGGACTCCAAAATTAAGAGGTAAGGCTTCAAGACATACAAATGGGTGGTTTGCACTGCCTTTAGACAAATTCTGACTAAAAATAAGCCATGTATATTTAAAAGAGAAGGTTCATAACCACTTGACCAGCATAGCAAGTTTGCTGTGGTCTCTACCATGCAGTCTCAAGTTCAAGGCTGGCAAGAGGATGCAAGATTTACTGGATTAAATACTCTGTCCTTGGTTATGAGAAGCAGGAGAACACAATCACAACTGTCCCTTCAGTCCTCTGAAGCCTTTGAGCCTTCAACCATTATGATGAGAGACACCATTAATAACAAGACTGGTGGTATTTATTGTCCTTACAATAAACATTTAAATACAAAGCCTATTTTTCTGAAGTGCTGGCTTCCTCAGGTCTAGAGGAAGCTGTCCCTGATGAGCAGCCAGTTTTGGCTTGACTGTGCCCCTGTGGCACACGCAGGCTTGAGTGTGACTCTGGGAGGAGGGGGTCACCTGAGAAGACATCTGAGCAGGCATGTGGGACTGAGCTTTGCTTGAGTAAGTCACTGGTTGTATGTTTTAAGTCCATGGAGCTATTCTGATTTTTACCAGCTGAGGTTCTGCTTCGTTAATCCAGAAAGAGATCATACTTTAATTTGATAAGATCTTCATGTAGGGAGCCAAAGGGTGTGGGTAGTGATTTACTCCTCTTTGAAATTATAATTATCATCTTTCATCTATTTAAAGAATCTTTATATTTACCTGTGCAAGACAGTCTAATATGGTCAAAGCCTCGTGGTTTTCTTTTCTCATGACTCAGACAAAGCTGACCACAGCTCCAAAGCTCTTCTCAACATGCTCTTCATATTATGCTTTATTGTTGCTACCTTCCTTATTTCTGCAGCCTCCAGCTTATTGAAGAAGCTACTGCAGAAGGGTATTTTTCCAACCATGTCTGTACAGGAAAAATGAGTCATTTAGGAAAAACAGTGCAGCAAATAACTCAAGCTGGTGACAGTGGCATGACTGCTTCACAGTAAGCGGTCAAGCCAAGCATCTTGCATGGCTGCATGCACTCCACACAGCAGAAGTGAAGCATGTTGTTTGGTGGAGGCCCACCTGGTGCAGAATAACAGATCTCACAGAGGAGTCAGTGAATAATGACCTTGCTGTAAATGCACATAAATTACTATTTCCTGTAAAGACGAGCTAACACTTTGAGGAATACTGTCCCCAAGGAGGCTGAAACCTAACATATACAAGATGTGTTGTGTTCAGAGAGCATTAACCAAGACTAACTAACCTATTTTTAATGCAACTGTCTTTTGTTCATGCAAAATTCAAATTTATGTTGAGCATCCTGTTACTTAGAGCGTGGGTGCAAAGCTGTTTCTAATAGGATGTGTACTGCAATATAGACAAGGCTTGGCTGGCTCAGCACTGCAAGCACATCAACCTACTATTTGCATCCCACCCCTGTCTCGCTTTGTGCTCCCATGTTAGCTGGAAGCTCTTGTTTTCATCATCATAGCTTCTAATACCTGCATCTGGCACCCCCAGGTCAAATGCTTCATTATGATCCTGAAATTAATTCTACAGCATTCCTAAAGTTCACCATCCCCACCAACTTCTCTCACAAGAGTGTGTAGATCTGTAGATTTGCTTTCCATTTCATTACACCTACCATGGACATTAGTGCACTCTCTCTTTTTGTGTGTGTGGTTGGTTTGAGTTTTTTTAAGTTTTGCTAAAAGTATTTTAGTATTTAATCTTACTACTCCCAAGTTGCCACAAGCACTTGGGAATGCTAAATCCAAGCCAAGACCAAGGCTATGCCCCAGAGCTCTTGCAACTTCCAGCTAGTGACAAGAGGAGGGTACAGGCAAGTAGACAGGAGTAGCACGAGGAAGTGATGAGGCAGGATAGATCACCGTGATGGCCAAAGCACCAGGCATTTTTGACTCATCTGAACATCTCAGTGCATGTCATATGAGTAAATTATTTCCCTCCCTGACTTGAAATCCCTTTTAAGATTTGTTTGTGCTACAGGACCGGCAACAGCACCCCTATGCAAGTAGTAACTCCCCTGCCAGTGCTCCATGGTGCTTCTACCCTCCCCTCTCACAGCTTTGCTCCCAGTGAAGCAGTGTGGTTTCCCCACGTCCACTGAATGGGGCAGGGGGAGCTGGACCCCTCCAGACATGCACAGATGTGGGCAGCCAAGTGGTCTGATCCTTTACTCCCTGGGTAAAGAGCACCCAGATAAGGAGAGTCCTTAAAGCAAAGACCACTCATCTACACAGAACGGCAAGTTTTACCTGGAACAATTATTTTGCCTCACCTTGTCAGCCTGTAGTTTGTAAGACAGGGCTGTCCTCCCCTCCCTGTCTGCACAGCACATAGACACTCAGGTCATGAATGAGCTTAAAAGTTCGGGGCACTCCTGTAGTATGAAAGATTGATTGCAATTAATAAGGGATGAAGCTGAGAGGACCCCTGTGATGTGGGAATCCTGAGTCAGCAGGTTTGGCAGGACTCTCTGAAGTTTCAGCCTTGGCATCAATGTCTGTGTTTTAGGAAGCAGCAGCCTGTGCTGGCTCAGTGGCAGAGCTCAGACAGCAATTGGAAATAAAAAAAGTAACACGCCAACTAGGGCAGGGGGCAGCCAGTCGGGGGGACATGCCACAGTTGTTCTAAAGCAGAGATTATGAAATGTAGAAAACTGACACAGAAAACCAAATAATACATCAAGGACACAACCCTGGCTGGAAAAGCTAAAAACAGTAAAGGATTTTAAGAAAACCTGGAATAGGAAAAACTCTAGCAATGATACAGACTCAGCAACATTTTTTATACAGAGAAGGCATAGGGCCTTGTGTCAGTTTTTATGGAATATGCAATATATATTCATCCTGGAAAACTCTGCCCTATAGCTTTGTCCTCAGTTCCACCCAAAACACAAGAAGTGAGAGGATGAAAATATGGAAATCATTTGCCTCAACATATCTATGCCGAGAAAGGATGTGACAGGTTCAGAAAAAAAGACAGGAGGACCAACAAATAGGGAAGAGGATAGTTTTCATTGAGCCATGACTCCCAGGTCCATGAGAGCCTCAGTGTCATGCTGAAATGGATGACAATGAAATGGGAAGTCACAAACGCCCAAATCCTTACAGAGGTCTTTATTTTCACATCCGATTTCTTTATATTAATGGCATCTAATGCACCTTGTCTAAGTAAAAATTCAATGTCTAACTACACCTGAGGGTCTGACCCACCAAAAATGACCCCACCAGACACCGCAAAGCCCCCGGAGCCTCTGCTGTGAAAGGGCTGCTATGCGAGTACTGTGCAGGATAGGAACAGAGCGTCCTGTCCCCGCGGTGGAGGGGAGTTGCTGCACACAGGATACGCTGGCACAGGCTGCTGACGTCCTGGATCAAAGTTAATTACTTGTGTCTTCATTTTCATTCTCTGGGTTTCCCAATAATGTTTCTTCCATATTTCTATGGTTTTGTGTGTGCAGCTGCCTGCAGTCCAGAAGGTCTACTATCTTCCCATCCTGACATCTTGATAGGCAGCAGAAGGAGTCAGATAGAGTACTAAGAGGTAATTAGCATTCAAATAGGTCGGGAGCTCACTCGGGGGTTGTGCATGACTGGATTTTCCCAACTTCTTGTCAGAAACAAGTGTTGATAGAGCAAGGGCGGTCACCAGCGGTGAAACTGCAAACATAAAATCAAACCCTGATGGTGCTTTAAAAAAAGTACACGGGGACAAGAAGGAGTTCACCTTGCATGTTTGCTCATCTGCAGGAAAGAGAAGTCATGAAATGCTGACTAGAAAAGACAGAGTGTGCTGCAGAGAGTCCGCTGTTGGCTTCCTGCACCTCTCCTCTGCTGTCCAGGTGATCTCGTGTTCTGAGAAGTTTACTTCTTGATGGATGTGATGTGTCAAGTACCTCTTTCCTGTCCTACAGTGAGCTTGCCAGTCCCTTATTTTCAGCGTACACTAATATGTATGTAGACTACTGTGTGTTTGTAGAAGATACAGTTAGTACCTGTTGAAATTTGTGGGTATGTGTACTTGTTAGGAGTTTCATAATTTCTTCTGGAGTTTCCTTATGTGTAAAATGGAGATAATAACACGTAATTACCTACCTTGCAGGGCTGTTGTAAGGACAAATTAACCAATGCTTGTGTGGGTGTTTGCAGATGAAAAGCATGATATTAAGACTAAATATAATGATTGAATGTTACAGAAAAGAGCTTGTATTTATTATGTGATTGAATATGAGACGAAAGTGCTTTGTTGGTGCTTATTTCTTGTGCAGTACCAAGTATTTGTGGAAGGTGGGAACCTGGGGGAGCAGAGTCTGGGGTAGGTGTCAAAGAGATGTTAATCTTTAACCTTATAGCCTACTGACTTTCTTCTGTCATTTAAATCTGATGCTGAAAAAGGGATGAGAGAACAAAAGGAATGAAAACAGGGCCAGGCTATAGAGGAAGAGAATAGAAATAAAATACAATTGAAGATCATGATTTCTAAGAACAAAAATGTAAAAACTGAATGGGAAAATAAAAGCTAGGGGAAATGAGGACAGGGGGAGAAAAGAAACTTCAGGGATTCATGGTGTTACATTATCTCAGTACACAAAATTACAAGAAAGTAAATACCACATTAAAAGAGGCATCAGAAACAACTGATGTAAAGTATGTACAGGGAAAGAAAAATAGTGGAATGGGAAGGAAGCAAGAGATGTGCTTATTTTTTGTTTTCATTTGATTAAGTGTAATGGCATCATTCTTTTTTTTCCTATGCATTGTTGAGAGGCGCTTCTTTGCAAACCTTAAAGATTATTTCAGACAGTTTTTGCATGTGTTCCATGGGCAGGCTGGTGAGAGTTAAGGTGTGGATGCATTTGTCAGCCCGAGAATGGCCCTGTCTGGTTTCATTTGGCTTTCATGCAGTCTCTGGAGAATTAATGGAACAAATTCATTTCCATCGACTCCACTGAAGCTGTACCAGGAGTTAATCAGACTCATTCTCCCTGCTAAATGCAGCTGTTGCTCTCTGAAACCCTGATCCAAAGTATATTTCAGGTGAAACCTGGAATGTTTTGTGATTAAACACAAAGAAATAAAACCGAGGCTTAATTGTTATGATCTCTCAATGAGTATGGTATGTTGGTGCGTGAGCTGCCCAGAGGAGTGGCAAGGGGAGGTGGACCATGAGAAGGAGTAAGGGGTAAATAACCACTAACACTGCAGAGTTCAGGAAGCAGACTGCCTTTCTCTGTAAATTGCTCTGGATTGGAAAGAAAATCATTGGCAAACATCCCTGCAGGATCCTGTGGCCTGTTTCCCTTTGCTCCCTCTTGTTTGCCCTCTTTTATCATCACCCTCCCTTCTTCACCATCTCTCCAAATCCAGGATGGCTCCAGTTCTTCACCTTGTCCTTGTTTCACATCTCTTCTTTGCACCCCAAAACTTATTTTGGGCTGACTCACTGTCACCTCAACTCATTGACCTAAATTAATCCTTTGTTTAATTCAACTGACTAAAATTGACGTAAATGGAGTTACATCAGAGCTGAAATTAACCCAGCTTGACTAAAATAGCACCTGCCTTTTCTACCGAACCATTGCTTGTCTCTTCCCCACCTCCACCCACATATCATGATTTTAACATTTCTTTCTCCTCATTGCTCTTTCTCTTATCCTGCTGCCATGAGCAAGCTGTGTTCACAGCGTCTGGTGTCTCCCTCTCCTCTCCAACATCCTTTTCTCCTTCAGCCCCACAGCACAGCAGTTGGTCCCTGTTAAGAGACAAGCCTTGCCTGCACCCAAATCTATGCAACAGCTTTTCATCTTCCACTGGATTTTGCTGTCCTTCATGATATAGAAATGCACTGGCTAAGTTCAAAGCCTGGTTGCAGTGGGCACTTTGTATGCCTGTAGAAATGGTAGTCTTACACCAAAGAATTTACAAGTCAGAGTGCCCAAGTGCACAAAGACAGGAAGGGAAGTTAGGTGAAGGTGAAGTGATTTGCCAAAGGTTGCAGAGCTGTGGGTGTCAGACTCAAAGCTATGCCAGCATAGCATTTCTCATAATTTCTTACAACCCCTATCTTTGGGCCCTCACCCTCCTGCAGTGGTTAAACATCTCCTTCACGTTCTTTATCATCCCCTCTGGTTTTCTGACTTCTTTCAGCTTGCTCTTGGAGCCTGCTTGTGTTGGCTAGGCTTTCTTTCCTCCTCCTGCAAAAACCCTGGGTTGAACCATACTTTATGTCTGGCAACATGATCCACCATTCACATCTGGGTATCTCTTTGGGGCAAGGATTTATTCCATAATTACTCTATCTTATTTATTATCGTGGCATATATATCTGCAGTGTTATGCAAACCATAAAGGCTTCTAGTTCCAAAGGTCATCATGGGCGTACCTTGTGCTTACCTTCCAAATGCAGATGAGTTCAGAACAAAAGGGACTGGCAGGCCACTGAGTAGATGAAGGCATGAAAATACCCTGATATAACTAATTTGCCAGGGCAGTGTTCATAAAAGTAGGTTACCTAGTGCTGCAGACAAACAACCCAATCCACAGTTGCCCTCTTCCAGCCAACTGAATTAATTCTCCAGCAATGCTGGATAATTGCTTCAGCAATTAATTCAGAATTGCTTCAGCAAAGCCACGGGTGATGGGGCCTTTAGCAACCTGGTCTAGTGGGAGGTGTCCCTGCCATGGCAGGGGAGTGGAGCTAGACGGTCTTTGAGGACCCTTCCAACCCAAACCATTCTATGATTGCTGTGTAGTGCCACAGCAGTATAGATTCTGCATATTCTGGATACCCAGAGCAGGAGCTTATCCATTTCTCATCCTAAATGTCAGGCCTGCCCAGTCTCCCATGCTGGGACTCATGTATGGCACTTCTTGTTCTTCTGTGGGTATCATTCCGCAAGACTGAATGCCAGCCAGAGCTTCCTGAAGGTGATGGACAGAGGCTATGATGTTGCCCTACGATGATGGATTTGTCCCCAGGCTCAAAAGTGCCTTGCTGCAGCTAATGCCCTTCAGGTGAAGCCTGGATGGAAAGCTGCAGTGCTACCTGGTGACCAAGGCCACCAGTACATCCCTTACATTGCTTGTCACAGTGTTATCCCAAGCACTGGCATGAGTGATATTTGAGCTGTAATTTGTTATTTGCATTGCTCTGCAGTGTTGAAAGAGGATCACACCTTAGATGAGAGGACGAAATGATCCCACAACATCCTATATGCAACTTGCAGGAAGAGTAGAAGGATAAATTAAATGTTTGTGAGAGATGCAAAATGCTAAGCCATTACTTGCAGTCCTTTCCAAGACCATCCATTGCCTAATTGCATTTCCTGCCTTACTGTGGCTTAGGTCAATTGTTAGCATGAGGAAAAAAAAAAATCCAATCATCACTTCCTCTACTAATTGGCAGTCTCAACAAAGTGGAAGTAGAGCCATTAAGACTGGTCTCTCTCTCATCCTGCTTGTCAGATCAGAGACACTCCGGTGGGGGGATGGGGATCTGCCACAGGCTGCACTCTTCCCCAGGGGATGCAGCTGCTTCTCTAACAGAAGAAATAAATACAGGAGGGTGGGGAAGAAGGTGTGGGGGTCTGACAAGCAGAAACATGTTACTGAGCCAGCCTTGCTGAAAGAGCAAAAAGAAAAAATGTCCGTGGTCACTCTCAAGAAAAGAGTTCTAAAGGATACCACAAAAGGATGGCAAATAGAAAAGAGCAGGTAAGGAGGTTAGGCAAAACACAAGGAAGAAAGGAACATGGATAAACTCAGAGCTCTGCGTTACTTCTGCTGCAGCTCCTCCTGACCCTCCCTTCCTTCTATGCATTTTACATGAGGGTGCAGCATGGCAACCTACCACAGCCTCAAAATAAAGAGTAGCAGGAGACAATCTGAAAAGTACAAGTCTGAAAAACACCCTTCTGGAGAAAGGAATCTCCTAAATACGATGATCAGATATTAACAGACAGATGAGATATTAACAGATATTAACAGTATTCAGCTATTAAAAGACTAGAATGGTTTATGAATCTGGATTAGCTCAGAATCCATTTGATTATTTTTAAATCTCTAAGACTGAAAGCTATAAATCTTTCTAAAAGAAATGCTACTTATCTTGAGCAGTAAAATCTTGATTAATTGAGTTGCAAAAGAAATGGATCTAAAAACAGGCACTAAAGGAACAGAAGTGCATTATGCAATTGGGGTTTGCTTCTAGAAGTATTCAAAACCAGATCTTTCTGTCAATGATGACTTGAAATATATGATAATCTAGGCCTGAATTCAGGTGTTGGTAGACCCAGGGAGGAACATCCTGGGTCACTGTCCCTGAGACACTGTCTCAGGACTAAGACCATCACCACACTTCAGGCTGGGTGGCTTACAAGCTCTTCCTTACTGAAGTCCAAGGTAGGGATGTCTCATCAAAACGCAGGCGCTATGCTAGTTTCTCCTTGTGTGGCTTTGGGGTGGCTGGAGTGAATCCCTACTTGGAACGATGTTATAGCCTGGGATAAATGCTGCAGCACAGTGCCTTGGTCAAGCCAAAAGGTGATTTGTCCACAGAATGAGCAGCCAGAACAGAGGCAGACGATGTCAGCTGGTATTTTTCTTATAGCCTTAGTTCTGGATTTATAAGGCAAAAAATAATTAAACAGATTTCAAGCATAACTTCCTGTAAAGTTTTGCTTTCGCACCTACAATCTATCCCTCTGGAAACAGCCTTTCAGGAGGGAGGTCCAGTTGGCTCCTTTTACTTGTTTTCTCCGACTCACGGGAGTTGCTTGCACCCATTCAGTCTGCCTTCACTGTGGCACCGCTGGACAGAAACATTGACAAGTGAAAGGTAGGGATCCTCTGGAGCTAGAAGTGCTCCTGATAAGGTCATGAGCAACTGACTTCTCCTTTACATTGCCTCTCTGGATATTTTTAAGCTAAAAGCACATCAGAGGCCAAGGTATGCTGATCAGTAAAGGGCATCTCCCAAACCAAATAATCACACTTCTACCACATCTTAAAATCTAGCTGTATCTATCTTTATGCTCATAAATCACAAATCAACTCGTTCCATCTCCAGGTCTAAGCCTACACTTCAGCCTTCTGAATCTCCCCTCAGAGGGTTCCCTCTTCCCTTCCTATGCTGCTCCCTTCACACAGTTTTGCATTTATTGTGGGGGCTGAACTGCTTCCTACCTGTTCATTTTGGTAGTTTGAGGGCCAACTTCTAATTTCTCCCCCACATATTCAAACCTCACAGTTCTATTCTTTCTCCCTCCTTATAAAAACAACAGCTTACTATTTTGCCATGGCTTTTTTTAGCAATCTTCCAGGATGGCTAAACCTTTGTGGATACCACAGCCTCATCTCTGCTTCCCACTACTCTCCTTTTCTCCACTGATTATGCAGCTTTTAAAAATTTGTTCACTCTTGGAAATATCATGTATTTGTCCCAATGACTCCCTCTTACCCACCATATAGCACAGGGACATCTCATCCTTGTCATCAGCACATAATTTCATCTCTCACCTCACCTTGCTGCACTGGCTGGTGGCCTTCTCCACCACATCAAGACTGTCCCATTATTTGCTTCCTGCCAGTCTGCTCCTCATCCCTCCAGCCTCTGCCTGGGATACCCACCCCAGCCTTCCCTCTGTGCTCCATTCCTCTTCTTGTCAACTCTCACCTGAGCATTTTCTTCTCCAAAGAGTCAGTAGGAATGCACACTGACAGGCGGCCAGTACACAGGTAAGTACATGATGCTGTAGAATTGCTGCTGCCTTAACTTACCAGTGCACCCATTCCTCGTGCTCCTTTGTCTATAAAGCACACTGTGATTTGAAAGCTACATAATTATGGCTGCAATTAAGCATCCTATTCAGAGACTGCATTGCTTATTCCTCACTGTTTTCTTCAGCAAGAGCTTCCATTCAGGGTTTGGCTCATGTGCAAAGGGACTCTACAGATGTCTTCTTTTTTCCTTCCCCTTTGCAGGAGAAACCAAAGTGAATGTAGGTGATGTTGGTTTGTGTTTTTATTTTTCAAGCTCTTCCCTGTAGCAGTCTTGTGAAGTAGAGTAGTATTTTCTTCATTTTACAGACACGGAACTGAGGTACAGCAGACAACTTGGCCAAGCCCCCGCAGGGTAGCTCAGCTCAGTTCTGAATTGCAACCAATTTTGAGTCCTTGCCTATATGGGAGTTGAAAGATTAGGCAAGAGGCCTGGGTCAGCATTATTTCTTACAGGAAACTGCCTCAAACTGTTGCCCTGTGAATGCGAGCAGCCGGGGAAAACAGCTAAAGGCCTTTCTGTGTGTACACAGTCAGCAAATACCTTGCAGCAAGAAATGAGCCCACGAACAGAGTTGTTCCTTTCTGCTCTCTTCAGTGGACTCTCTTACCTATTTACTCTCACATGGAATCAACAGCTGAAAAACTGAGTGGGAGGCCAGAAGCTCTTGACTCAGTTGCGGCAATTCAGCAGCCAGGTTTTCTCCCTGAGGCAGTGTAGTATGACAGAAAGGAAGCATCTGAAAGCATTTCTTCATCCTCCAGATTGCAGTCTGTCACTGCTGCTGCAGAAGTGACACACCTACCTTCCACTGCCTGCAGCTCTTTGGATCGCTGGAGGGAGAACGGTGAAGGCAAACACTTCTTCCTCTCCACCCTGAAATCACCTTGTTTTAGGCTTTTTAGCTCTGTCAGTACTTGGACGTGACTAATGCACCCATTCCTGTGCTGGGTTGGCAGCAAATGAAATTTCAGACTCGGGACAAGCAGAGTGTGGCTTGCTGCACACGTAATAGTCTTCCCACAAACTCCTGGATTCCTGGCCTGAGAAGAGAGTTGAGAAGATGCCATCTCCACCAAGCCTTTCTGAGTCTTGCTGTGGTGCCAGCCAGCAGGGGAAAGAGTGCAGTGTTTAAGAGCAACCATGGCACAGGCACCTATTTATTTATCCTTCCATTTCAAGAAGGCAAAGCCCCATGACCTCGGGCTAAACTGCAGCTGGGACACTGAGAAGTGGAAAACACTCTCTTGTATCCTCCATCCTGTAAGCCATCCTGTTTCCTTTGCAAAACTCATTTTTAACCTGCTTTTTATGGAATTAAAAAAAACCAAACCCACCACAACAAAACACCAAAAGGTAGTATGGGTAATCAGAGATGTTTCAGTAAATCATGTTGGTTTGTTTTGGGAGGATACTGTCCCTCAAAAAAAGCCTTCTACTATACAGATCTCAACCACTTTATCACAAAATGCTACTTTGTTTTTAATATCTGCACCTGTTTTTACTCCTGTTTGGCATGTAGATGCTGACTGCTCTTGGGATATATAAGATGTAGGTGAGGGGGAAGGCATCAGAATTCTATTCCTAAAGAGCTAAGCACCCAATGGTTTGTAACAGGAGGTTGTAGCAGTTTATGTTACAAGAAACACACTGCTGGCAAATTTATCAAAGAATTCATCACGAGGTGGCTATTTAGGGACTGAAATTACACAGGAAGGACTGGCAAGAGAGATGTATGTTCAGGACAAGTACAGTTACAATTAGTGCTAAATATAAGGTGTCATATCTTTATCTAATACATAACCTGCACTGCCTCGCAAGGGAAAGTGAAGCAATTGGGCCCAAGTAACCAGAATATACGTGGGAGGTGTTTGAAGGCAGAAGGTTTAAAACACTGTAATGGGGTTGGGGGAGGGTTACAGTAAGAAGTAATATTTCCTGATAGGTTAGTTTACATCCTTTGGAAAATGTTTTGGATCCAGACCAGAAATAGAAGCAAGACCTTAACCAGGACTTGGCTGAGATGACACCCAAACAAAAGTAAAAAGCAAAGGCCCAACCCTGCCTACGCACATGCAGCCCCTCCAGCAAGTAATCCCGAGGACAAAGTAAGTCGAAGGACTGATAACGTAGTTCTGCATGGATTTGCAGCTGCCTCAGACCAAGGCTTCCCCCTTCTTCTTTCTCTGGAGCCAGTGCTAAGGGCATGGAGGAAAACCTGAGCTGAAACAATAATGACTCTCAATAATCACTCTTCTAGAGTGGAAACTGGAATCCACTCCTCTATCCCAGAGGGGCAGGGCCAAGAACAAGTATTTTCCCCCGGCCCTGCCTGCCACTTTCCTTCTTTTCTGGTCCCAAAGGGTTGGGTTACCTCTGTGATGGAGAGTGCAGTTTGTTTGCAAAGCCCTTCTTACCAGTTTTTGAGGTGAGGCTGTCAGCCAGGACAGTCAGGGAATATCAAAAGGGACAGAATTATCAGACATTATAAAAACTCCGTATAGGAAATACACTTGGTTGGATTGTATTGCTGCGAGAACAGGGAGGGGAAGTGGGACACATGCATGCACCAGGAAAGGGTCTCTCTCAGCTTCTGCACAGCTCTTTGCCCCTATATATCATATCAATATACAGACAACACTTTGTCTTTTAGAGTGAGAGATGGGGGCTAAATATTTCATCACAACAAACTGAAAAATCTCTGCTGCTTTTACTTGTATGTGGGAAATGTTTGCCTGCTTTTAAACATAAAACGAAACATATATTTGTGAACCTACTGTTGCTTTCATGTGGGAGCCTTAGCTGAACACAAAGGATTACATTGTGCAGCTACAAATGAATAGAGCACCTAGGATTAAAGAGATTTTATTTAGCCACACATGAAATAGTAGAGCTGATGGCAGCCTCTAGTACAGGAAACAAAGTAGTTTAGTGTGTACGGGAACTAACAAAGCTGCATCTCCTGTGTATTTGTATATTGTGTTTGATTGACAAAGGTGTCTAAGATGGCATAAACTTCATTTGAAGCTTTTCACATAGATCAGGCACTTATTCGTGTTTTCATTTCTATGGAATATCTGAAACCTAGTAAGGCATGGACCCATCTTGTAACTTTGTCTGCTGGGGACTGTGGTAGGATCTCTTTTTGCTATCAGGCCATTTATTTTCACAAAAATTCATAGGGAGGTAATTATGCTTCTGGTAAACTTGTTTGAAATCAGCCAGTGGGTTCAAAAGTTATTAGAGAGATGGACAGAGAGGCAGACAGATGCAGACACCATGACAACATAAGCCTCATTTCCACTAGAAATCAAGCTAAAAGAACCTATATTGAAACTAATTTGTAAAGGGGACTTGATAGGCAGAGGAGTAGACCTCTGCAAAGTGCAACTTCCAATTTTACTTGAATTTCATGCTAGGAAAAACTATTGATTACAGTCTGGAATATTAAAATTCTCCTTTCTACCTAAAGGAGTGGAACAGCACAGGATGAGCTCTGCTGCCCTGTTGGATTTTTGAGGTAACACACTGAGCACAGGTGACTGCTTACAGAGAGGAAACAAAGCGGCTCTATCAGCTCTATCACTACCGTTTTTTGTGCATGTGAGCACTTAGGGCTAATCACATATGCAAAGTGCTGCAGATGCCTCTGAATGTTTGTATTTCACCACTGCCTTGCTTCTATCCCTGTTTCCTTGCTCACCCTTGCCAGCTCTATCCCTGGGCTGCACGGGGAAGCACGGCTTTTTATCCTCTGTATACTCACTGCAAACTGCAGTGGGGCCTGAATCTTGATTAGGGCCCCTAGCAACTATCACCTACCATGCAAAAATCATAATTTAATATTACCGCCCTTAGTCTCTCAGCTGGGATGCCTGTGTCAAGCTGGGGGTATTTATTCATGCTCCTAGCCAGAAAATGGGAGCAGAGCTGGTTTATTCCCAGCTCTGACACCAGGCGCTTGGGCAAGTCGTTCTGTCATCTTCCCATCTGTAACCAGAGTACCCACCTCCTGCTTCTGGGGAGTCACGGAGCTGCCACTGCTGCAATGTGAGTGGATTTGGAGAGGGCCGGGGAAGAGCCGGCTGCAGCTGATGGACTGCAGCTTGCGGCCACCACAGTGCTTTGCCTGCATCCCTGGCCCCACTCATGTCCCCATGAGCACCCCTCAGGTGGCTGCCACACCTGAAAAATGGAGGAAACCCTTCTAAATAGCCTTTTGGCCTTTGCACCCCAAAATACCCCCGTCGCCCAGGCCTGGTTCTCCTCCAAGCACTGTGGTCAGGGACCTCGGTGCTGGCCATGCTGGGGGTGGTCGCCGCTGTCTCCCAGGGGCCAAGGCACGGGTCTGGGAGAAGGGCCAGGCTGCGGAGACAGCCGTGTCCCCAGGCCGCCGGGAGCGAGAGGGAGCGAGAGGGAGCGAGAGGGGCCGGCGCAGGGCGGCGCGGCCGCCCCACCCGTCGGGGCGGGCCCGGGCAGGCCAGGTGAGGCGGGCCCGGCGCTGCCTCCCCCTCCTGCCGCAGCCTCCCGGCACCGCGGGTGCCGGCAGCATGGCGGAGTCCCAGGTGGTCCTGCTGGACGAGTCGCATGTCAACGAGAAGGTCACGGAGGCCCAGGCCCGCTTCTACTACAGCGAGGAGCAGCGCCGGGCCCTGGAGGCGCTGGTGACCCGGGGCGAGGCGGCCTATCGGGAGGCGCTGAGGAAGGAGCAGCTCCGCGACTTTCTCTCCAGCCGGGAGCTTCAGGCCCTGCGGGGCGGCTGGCGGGGGTATGACGACCTCCGGGAAGGCGGCAAGGTGGCGCGGGGGCCCGGCGGCGAGACCCTCTCGCTGGCCTACTGGCCCGAGTGCTCGGACACGGAGGTGCCCCCGCTGGACTTGGGCTGGACCGACAAGACCTTCTACCGGGGCATCAGCCGGGTGGCCCTCTTCACCCACCCCCGCAAGGAGGAGAGCGCGCCCCACCTGAAGGAGGTGGTGCGGGAGATGATCCAGCAGGCGCAGAAGGTAGGGCCAGGCCGCCACACGAAGCGGGCGCCCTCGATGGGCCAGTCCTGCCCAGCCCTGCCCGCCTTCACACCTGGGCCGGGGCCCTGGCTGGAGGGCCTGAGGGGTGGAAGCAGGGTGAGAGTCCCTCGCAGACACGCTTTCCTTGCTGGCCCCCTCCAAAGCAGGAGGAGCATGCTTGCCCTCCAGCTGGTTGGTGTCCACCAGGCAGGGCTTTCCGTCAGGTTTGTTGCCAATTACTTTACAGTTTGTCAAAGTTGGTGCCCAGGGTGGGGTTAAACCCCTGCTTCCCCCCTCTCCAAACTGGGGGTTCACTTTGTGCTGTCCCAGTCTGATTGCCTGGCTCAGGGGAAGGCAGGTTGTGATGCTGTTACAGCCACCCCTCCTGTACGTGTAGGTATCCCTAGTTAAACCCAGGGCAGTGAGTTTGTTTATAGGATGGTGTTTTTTGGGTTTATTTTCTGTGGTCTCAACACCATCCAGCCTGAACTTCAGGCAGCTGGAGTCCAGACAATATGCAGCAGCTCCTATTTATCTTCAACTGGAAAGGACTGTTAGTGGTGACAAGGTACCTCAGGCAAGAAAACAAATGAGCCATGATGCTGTAAGAGCTTGTGTTGAATAGGTAGAGGCAATGATGAGATTGTTCTAGGTGTGGGTGAAGTTTCCGGGGAAGACCACCCAGGAAAAGATCCCCATCAGAGCTGTCATCCCACCTGGGAAAAGGGGATAACAGTGTAAGAGACTTCATTCCTGCCCTTAATTTTGTTATGTTCTGTTTTTTCTGCTTTCCAATTCAGCAGTTATTTCCTCCTCCACCTGCTCCCCACCCAACTCCCCCAGCACACACTATAAGCACAACTTTGGCAGACTTGTTAAAACCGAATCTGCTGGGAAACACAACAAACTTCCCAAGAGGCATGAATCTAGCAGGTGATCTCCTCAGCTCCCTGCTTGCAGAAATACCTGCACAGGCAGTGATCCTGTTCAGCGTCTGGTGTGATCAGTTGTATAGAAGAGCCAGAAGCTGTAAAATCTTTACACTCCAATTTAGTGCAACTTCACATCCTCTTTGTGCTGCTACAAACGCTTCTACAGACCGTGCAAGGACTGGGAAACTTTGCTCTTTTTGATAGCTGTGCCTGGCACCTAGAAGTGATTAATTCCTCTGTAGATTTTTATTTTTTCACTGGCTGGGCGAACTGTGCCCCTCCCAGCCCAAAGGTGGTTTCATGTTTAACAGCCATTTGAGTGTTTAATGGTCCTTTTCATAGATAACTATGCCTATTGTGTTCAGCTGAACTGGCCCTGGCAAAAAAGCGTCTCCTGGTAGTAGCTTTTCATTCAGCAGATGAGAGTTGGCTTTTGTTGGTTCTTTTTTTTTGAGGGGGGTCTAAACAGATGCTAGTAATACATGGCACTGTCTGTGGGTGGCTTATCATCAGGGTTTTACAAACATATGTTAATTAAGCTACCTTGCTGCAATGAGATTGGCAAGTTGATGCTTGCCAATCTTTAAATGCCTATGAAGAGCTAGGCACACCTATGGGCCCTACAGATAAGTTTATTATCCATAGGATAGGTAGTGGAAAGGAAAAAACCTCTTGCAGGGGTAGACACTCCTGCTCTGGCTTGCTGTACCTGGGAATGCTCCTAAGTAATCTTGACAGATCACCAGCTGTGGCAGGAGTTTGAGAAGACTGACATAACAATATGCCCAGAGATGCCCACTGCCACTGCTGGCTTGAAAGCGTCACCTGCAAGGCAGCTCATCTGCTTTTCATACAGGACTGCAGTTTTCGTGGGTTTAGTCGACAGTCTTGCAAAGAAGCCTGAACTGACCCAGGGCCCCAAAGCCTGGAGGGAACCATCCCTTCATGTTGCAAGGCCAGTACTAACAGTCAGTGGTTTGCGCAGTACGTGGTGTAATTTCTGCAGTCTTTGGTCTCACTGCAAATGGAGGGATTGAAAGAAAACAAATTCACGCTTCTGCTATCTATTCTTGACCAATTCCCTATGTGGATATTATTCAAATAAATGTTATCTGGCATTCTTCCTCTTAAATAACTACATTCATACAACAGTGTGTGGAGGGGAGCATAACAGGCCTTAAATAATGCATGAACTCTTCATACCTTCAATTATAATCTGCCCATATATGAAGTTGTTCAGGAATAAAGTGGCACAAGTTCACTGTGTTTTGATTTTTCAGAGGTTCTGGTAACATTCCCTGCATCTTGCTGCTTTGCGCTGGGAAGTGAGAACCAAGGCAGGACCTGAAATCCAGTTCTGCCTTGTAGAAGTTATTGAGGGACTTAATATCAGTATAATGTAGCTCCACAATAGTTCACCTGTATTAGGAACCTACAGGTTAATGTTGAGCATAAACACAATGTCAGCTCTTTTTTTCTTTTTCTAACAAAGAAAAGCTTGTGTAAGCACTGTTGACAGGAGCCTGACAGAGCAGATGTGTTGGTTGTTGTTGGCTGTATAAGCAGAGACTCAGCAGGGGACGTTTACTGTGACATCACTTTCCTAAAAGCAATTTGTTCAAGGGGTTTTTTTCAGAGGAAAGAAGTCTCTGGTGAGAATTATTCCTCCTTCCACAGGGGGCTCCTGCAACTTCAGCTGCACCTCTTCCAGACTTCAAGTGAAGAAAATCCTACTGTTTGATCCAGTTTTCAGTTCTATTCACACCTGTATGTGCTGTCCTCAGTACAGCTTGGCTCATCACTGTGACCCCAGCACCTGGGAAGTTAAAATTTAGGCAGCTATTCCCCACATACAATCAGCATGAGAACTCTGACCTGGCAAGTTGATGTTTGCCAGCAGGACTAGGAAAATAATTTTATTCATTCACAACCCTTCAAATTTTGGGGAGAAAAGCTTTCAGGCAGAAGAGTGAATTGATATTTCTAATGGTGTAAAAGATACAGAAAGGGAGAGAAAGACAAAACATGTAAGATCAGCATTAAAGTTGCCCATAACCTACTTGGTTTTGGTGTTACTCATCCTATGAATGTTCAGGCTTGCCTGTCATGTCAGTGCAACTTTTTGTTTTTAAGTAAAATTATGTCTGGAAAGAGGGATTACTTTTATACCAGGAAAAAAAGTACATACGAATAGAGGGAACCATCATTTCGCCTCCAAATCTTGAACGCCCGTTCTGATCTCTTCCTGAAAATATGAAGTGTTTATGTTTGGGCTTCATAAGACATTCCTCAGGAGGCCACCCCTGAGAGGAGACCTCACAGGGAATTTGAAAAAAAGGTAAATAAAATTATTTTTGTCTGCACTGTGCATCATAACTGGGGTTTCAGACCCTGATTCCTCTTCACATTCAGCCTTCCATTACTCACCTACTGATTAAATGTTAGAACTGTGTTTTTCACTATTCTTTTTGAATCTGTTTTCAGTGTTCTTCTTTAAGTGAATCCTTACAGAGGCAATGAAAGTTTCACAATACAGAGGTAAAACTAGGGGTCTGGCTTTGGCGTTCCTTAGGCTGCTGAAATAAGCCATCTTCCCTCAGAAGAAGGAGAAGCCTCAAAGACATTTACTAAGTCTCTTCCAAAGTGCAGCAGAAGCCAAACCAGAAAATGACAAGATGATTGGTAGTGCTTGGACATGTACATCCCTGTACTTATGTCTCCCCTATGTACCCCACCTCCATATTCTGGTATCAGTCCTCTCCTTTATTTTGCACCAGTGTGATAGGCCTCCCTTTCAGTTCCTAATGTTTTTTTCAGTTGTCTGTCTACTGTCTTCTTGTTTCCAGATTATTGCAGTGGTCATGGATGTATTTACAGACCGAGACATCTTCCGCGATATTGTTGATGCAGCATATAAGCGCTGGATCCCCGTCTATATAATCCTAGATGAGGAGGGTGTGAAGCTCTTCCTGGAAATGTGCAAATGCCTTGACCTCAGTGACTTGCAGATCCGGGTAAGAGATTCAATACTGAACCAATATCTCCTGCGGGTCAGTGGCCTTTTTCAGCTGTAATGAATCTTGGAACAGGCAAACACGTATCTTCCTCCCTACAAGTCACATCACAGCTCTTAGATGGGGATTGATGGAACATAGAGGGATAAGAGAGTGACTTGCTAATACAGAGCGAAAGAGAAAGTAAAGATTTGGATTTTTTGCCTTTCACCTGAGACAGAGGTCTATGTAGTTTCTTGGCTTTTGTGATCTAAAAATTCCTGTTTTGGAAGAAAGTTGTCTGAGGAAATTTCTATGGGTCTCCTATGCAAAATAGAGTCCAGAGTAGCGTTTTGAGTTGTTGTCTGCATGGATCCCAGTTATAGGACACATATACTCTGTGAAATCAAGACTTTCCTATCTAGCAGTGATCACCTGGGACTGAATTAGCTTGTAGTACTCCTTTGCCTGAGAACGTAAGTTCTGAAGGTTATAGAGGCTTATTAACCATTTTAGGAGAACCATCTTAAAACTGGATGAAAATTACTCCCATATATCTAACAGTGCTCCTGTGAACTACCACTCTGCTCTGAGTTTCTGGACTTCATCAAAAAAGACATCCAGCTGAGCAGCTTTCTCATCTTTCTCCAAAACAGAGACGGAAGTTTCTTTCCTCTGGTGTCTTTGAAAGGAAGACACAGACATCATCATAATAGACCTGTTTCAAGCTTCAGGGGTATTCTGTGGCCTAGGCTTGCGACTCTTCGGTACAAAACTGAAATCGCAGCAGTAGTTCCATTTGCTCCGATACCTGTCTCCCAGTA
Source organism: Coracias cyanogaster (assembly GCA_033124195.1). Lineage (NCBI taxonomy): Eukaryota > Metazoa > Chordata > Aves > Coraciiformes > Coraciidae > Coracias > Coracias cyanogaster. The sequence goes on from JAVSBS010025759.1 coordinate 29,152, forward strand.
CTTTTCTCACTGTGTCATCATGAGCAGGAATGAAGCTTTTGGTACTGCATATTTTAACTCCTGGATACAATGAATTAAAAGATGCTCTGGCATTTTAGAGAAAGTTGCAGTGAAGGTGAGTTACTTTTTGTCTGCCTTTTGCATCTTACCCAGTAAGTGGCCCCCTCCTGCTCTTTTGCTTCCCTCTTTCTCCATTTACACTCCAAACCCAGTCATCACAGTGACATGCTAGCAGTGACTAGGCCCTGCAGCAGCCTAGTTGCATTACCCTTCCCAAAGAGGTGGAGTTTGAACTGGTACTATCAAAAGCAGGAGAAAACTCTCCTGTGTCCCTTCTGTGCTTCCCTCCTCTCACAGCAGCCCTTGCTATGCTTTTCATTAGACTCTTTCAGCTAAAAGAAGTCCCCATACAAGCTGAGCTGAAGGAGGTCCACTGTACCGTATCTTAAATTCCCCTTGAGGTTGTTATCTTCCTTTTCCGGTATGGCTGAGGCTTTAGTTAATCTTGTTAAGGTCAATGCAGTTTATTCCTGTCTGTGGAACTATGGAAGGACTGGGAGGAGTCTTCCTGTAAGGGGCAACACGTCATTTGCCTCTCAAGGAAGATGGCCTCTTAGCATCCTGCCCAAGGCTGCCTTGGATGTATTTATGCTGCTGCTTGGGTCAGTATGGCAGAAATCATCATACAGTGAATCCCCTGACACCAGGCTTTAGATAACCCAAGGAATGTCAAGCAAGGTTAAGGCTTCCCCCTGAGCACACCCCCCACCTCCACCTTATTGATGTAATGTGTTTAGGGTTGTTTTGAACTTTCAATGTTAAAGACCCAGATTTAAAGCAAGAAAGCAAGCTAGGCCTTCGGTCTTGTCCTGGCAGAACCATTTTGCCCTGCATTGCTTGATCATAGAATATGCTGGAATATGCTGAGGAAGAATGAGAAACTCTAGTGCAGTTAACTCTATCATTCACCCATTTCTTATTTATGACATCTTTCTCTTGACATCTGCTTTGATGTCTGAGTTTCTTCTACAGATTTTCAGCAACACAGAAAACATTCTCCTTACACTCTTTTTGTGTAATCATTTTGTTTTTTTCTAAAAAATTTTCACCAGTGGGCCACAGTTTGTCAGCAAATGAATTGCATGCTCTTCCTTCCTGACCTTTTTCCCACTTTTCCTTCAGAATGCTTGTGCAAGATTTACAGGATGGCTTTTTCTCAGAATGTTGCAGCAATGTGGGATGTAACTTCAAGGTTTAGAGGCAAGTTCTGATCTTGGAAGAGAGAGAGAGGGACATGATACACTACTGTGGGCTGTCATTGCTGCAGGGTCAGGATGCTTATTCTGTCTTCTGTCAGCACCAGATGCTCAGATTACTCCGTAATTTCTGCCTTTTTGTTTCCATTGCCCCGTTCATCCAGTGCAGAGAGAATACTTCAGTGGTCCTAGTACAGGGAGATTTACTGTCGACACTGGATTTTGTCCTTTGTCGACATGCAGTGCTGGGTGTTTTCACAAAAGTCCTGGCTATGGTATCATTTTGAGATGGCAAGGTATCATGATCTGCTGACAGACTCACAGGAGGGAAGCTGCTGTGGGAAGACAGAACCTCACTCTGCAAAGACAAAAAGTTCTTTACTGACTCCAAGCACGAAATGAGAAAACCTCAATTTTTGTCTGAAGGCCAGAGATCACTAGAAATGCATTTAAATTCAACCATCAGCACATTCATTGTGAGATGTTAGTAAGAGCATGTCTTGTGTGTATGAGTCATATGGCTTCCTGAGCCTACAGGACATGGTTTGCCAGTCTCCTGTTACGTTTGACACAAAAGTGTTCTTTGGAGGGCACAATAATTCAGAGTTCTCATAGACAGAAAATTCATAGCCCCACAAAAAGTCGTCTTTTTGTTGACCTGAGGGTGAGTGTTTTCACCAATATTTAGATGAATTCTCTTTCTCCCCATGCTTCTGCTAACCAAGACCCCAGTAACAGACACTTCTGCTCAAAGACAGGGAGTTCAACTAGAACTCCAAGCAAGCCCAGAGAATGAGTTACCTGCAGGAAGTTCACCTTCATGTTAATTTTTACATTCATTTTCCCAACATGTGAGGAGTTCCTCCTCTCACTCCAAGAATTCTTAAAAATTCTGCATAAAAAATTTTTGGAATTTCATTTCAATATTTTGTATCTTTCCTCATTGATTCCTAATTCAAGTCAGGGAGAAGCTGAGTGTGATATGATGCAGTGCTGCTGTTATTTTATTTACCTGCTAGACAATTCTTCTAGGCTGCTTGTGACCTTTTGAAAATGGGGCTTTACAAGGCTTTCTTTTTGCAAAGACCCAAATAAATAATGCCCAGTAATGCCATTGGCGGGCCAGGTCCAGCTGGCTGCATTCCATCCTATTCCACTTGCATACCTGCAAGTTTTACGATTTTGTCAACAAGCACGCCTTTTCCAAAACTGTTCAGGGCAAACACAAAAGGGTAAGTCCACAGTATTTCTCAGCATTACTTGTTGGCTGCTTCCAGATTGTGGCTGCTTTTGTGTCCCTGTGTAAGATGAGCACTTACCACCATCTGTCTGACCTGGAGATCTGATCACCGGAAGAAATAAGAATCTTGCAGACCATGAATAAGAAAAATTCCTTTACTGTTGTTACTATGGTCCTGTCCACATGAATCCCATATCTCTCTTCGTCTTTCCGCCTTCTGTGGTACCTCCATCTAGGATTTTAGGGTGGGAAGTAGCAGGCAACTGGGGCCTCCCGCTTCAGCCCTGTGCTCAGATAAAGCAGTAGTACAAGAAAACAAAGGACAGGAGCTACCTCACCAGATTCTCTTGACTGAAGGGACTGTTGGGTCACTGCCATCTATCAGCTACTGCTTTTGTCTGTTGCCCCTCCCTAATCTGTTTTACATTGGTTAGTTTTTAGAGGTCGTTCATGCCATCCATCCCAATTTGAAATAAAGATCCCTGCTTGCTTTGCAACATATATATCAGCGGTTGTTCTGAGAGGGAAGGTACACAGGATTCTCTGGTGGAAGTACTTACAATGTTTCCCTTTAGGGTCTGTTTTGTGTATCCCCCCTACTGAACCCCAGCTTGTGAGCACTACTGCCCAGGTCTGTCAAGTGACTGCTAAGTGTCGGTCACAACACAACCTACTACTGACGTTCTAAACTGGGTCTAATCAAACTTTCTGTGGGTTCAGGGCGAGGTATAAAAATGCATCGCAATAAAGCAAGAAAGACTGATTCCTGCACTGTTTGTATTAGGATGCTCTGTCAGGCTTGACTGTTAACAGTCCATATTAAGTTGCTGCCAGGGAGACATTAGTCACTGCTTATGATGAGGAGTGGTGCAAGCCTGTGTGAAGGAAATATGGAAATGTAATGCAGACTGCAGCTTCCATGAGCCAGGATACAAGAAACCTTAAGCAGACTTCTGCAAGAATACGGATCTAGAGCAGTCACTTCTATCTGGTTAACTAGCCGGTCCTCTACCCAAAATTTTTGTTCCGCATTTCTGCAAATGGCTGTCATCTCACCTCATTTATATTTGTCTTTACTCTTTTGTTGTTGTCTTCAGTACATTAACCCAGGTTTGTTCCTTCTATGTACAGCTTAATATTTCAGTCTGCAAATGCTCCAAGATCCTTCAAGGCAGAAAACATTATACAAATAACCTGTTAAGTGACTCAATGTTTATATGACTTTGTGCTCCTTTTCTGCATTTCAAGATGTGTTTATGCACTCCTGTGCCTACTTTGTTCAAGGAGGTTTATGTGTTCAGCTGTTTGGTTCTATCCCCTCTGTGCCTTTTGAAGTGTTAGTGTAGGTCAGTTACTGCAGAAATTCAAGTGTTCTTGCTTTCCACCAAAAGAAGGTGACAGAACATAAAAACACAGTAAAATCCACACTCGTTACATGCTAAGAAACTTTCTGCTCACACAGGCTGATACTTCTTGATTCCCAAAGGTGTATGGCGTGTCAGAGCTGTTGACTGCCTTGAAGAAGGGAGGTTCTTCTTGTCACTTGCAGTCAATATTCCATGATTTGGCAAATCTCACATCCAACTTTACTCAGCGAGGAAAGAAAAAAGTCTTCCAGGTGATCAGCCAGCCGACTACAAATGTTGCTCTAAATACTGGAAAAGGCATCCTTTCTCCTGTGTTCTACCCAACCTGCATTCAGCATCCCACACATATGACTCACTGCTTGCCTTGGGCAAGTTACTTCATCTTTTTCTCTCTCAGGCTCCTCATCTTTAAAATAGGGTAATAATACTTTCAGCAGTGTTGGGAGCCTTAATTAGCTTATGCCCACACAGAACTCCAGACAGATCAAGCAATAGATGAGTGCAAAATAGTAGTATCATCAGTTACTCTTAGTCAGAATTTGTACTGCCACTGCTGTATTTTAGGGAGGGAAATAGGAGCAGATTCAAAAGGTAAGAGTTATATTGAGAAAAATGTTTTTTGAAAGAAATCTGCCTTCTTATAAGCACTTGTTCCTGCATGCTGATTTCTATAGCCTATCAATATTTAAGCTGTCAGTGAGGTTTATAATAATAGGACTTAGCTCTTTGTGGGATCCGAGGCTGTGCTAGCATTAGCGAAATCCTCATGATTCCACTGCTCTGCAGATTAGGGAAGAATAAGGCAAAGGTGAATTGACTTTTGCAGAACATCACAGGGAATAGTGTCAGAACTGTGATTACACTTAGGACTATCTGACTCGCAACCCTGGATTTATTACTCCAGATCACAATACCTTTTAGCTTTTCATTGTTAAAGAATTCTTACAGAAACAGATGGTGGAATGAAGAAAATGGTCTAAATTTGTGTGTCAGAGTGACAAGATAATTTGCTCTAAACTTATTCTTACAGTAAGTGCAGGCACCCATCTGTTGTTGAAAGTCATGTAACCTTAAATCTGTGTTTTCTCTGTGCCTGGTAGTGCTTTGTTTTATTACTTGTAGGTTTGCTGGCCAAAGGGTGTGAGACTGGAGGTTTGGGGAGAGGTATTATCTTTTCCAAACTACTTCCATTCATTTAATGAAAAGTTCTTCCTTTTCAGAAATCCTTCTTTGCTGATCTATTCAGGACATCAGTAGAAACACTTATCCTACTCTTTTTGTTCAAAAAAAGTTCTGGTTTGTTTGTTTTTCACTCTGTTGAACAGTGAGGAGTTTGGGTGGACACTGTAACTATTTGGGGTTCTTAGCAAAATTATAAAGGTCAGGGCTCTCCTTTTGTTAAAACAGACAGGAAACATCCATCTTCTGAGTAATAGAACTCTTATCTTCTGTAATAATTAAATTGCCCAGTCTTCTAATTTGCCCAGTTTTGTCAAGCCATGTGTTGTTGGGCATCAGAACACAAGCACAAAGAGAACCTACTATAGACCTGTCTCATACATTACCCTCCAAGTAACTGTGTCCTTGCACTGCACAGGTATTGCAAAGTTCCTTGGTTTTGCGGTCCTGCTAACTTAATCTGGGGAAGAGCTCATGAATGCCGTGGAATAGGGATCAGGATTCGGAGAGCACAGACATGACTCAGAGCTTCCTCTGATTCATTCGCCTGAACTGGGCTGGGCCTTCTGAGCTACAGCACAGGACTGGAGGTGGAGGATTATTTGGTTTTGAGAGCATCATCTTGCCAGTGGGCTGAGATGAATAGCTGAAGACAGCAGGCAGGGCTACGAAGTTGCTGACCCATTGGACAGGGCTATAAACTGATGGAAGGGAGTGACTTGCATAGACAGGGGATGACAACAGGTCTTGGGGCACTGTGCTTTCCTTTCTGCAGCGCTTCTGATTTCTGGTTGCTGATACAAAATGAGCTGTAGAAGTAGTGAGATAATGTGAGTGACATATTAAGACTTGGAGCTGGCAATTATCTAATTCTCTGCCCTATTTACTGTGACATTTTGTCTTTTCACCTCCCTGTTAGAATATCCGCATACGTTCTGTGACAGGAGTTGGGTTCTACATGCCAGCAGGGAAGATCAAAGGCACATTAGCATCCCGATTCCTGATGGTGGATGGTGAAAAAGTGGCCACTGGATCATACAGGTGGGTCACTCTTGCTTAAGGAATGGCTACATTCTTTGTGTAAAGAATGGCTCGTGGATTTGCTTGAAAGTCTTCCAGTGTCGTTCCCTTTCTTATCCCAGCCTCTGTAATCTATGTGGCATCTGCAGAAATTGGAGTAGGATGACAGAAAAGGTGGCATAGAGCACAAGCTGCTCCTGAGAGAAATGACCATGCCCATGCTAGTGGACCATTTCAGTGGGCTAGAGATAGTTTCGCTCTGCATCAGGTGGTGGTCTGTAAGGACTCCCCACCAGCCACTATGCTCCGTTCCCTTCAGTGAGGTTTTCAGTCTGGAGACTCCCCCTGCTGATGCGGTATTGCTTTTTTACAAGGGAAAACTGTCCTTCAGAGGACCATGCAGATCTGGTCTGCATGCCTAATGAGGAACAATAATAAAGTGTCATGTATCTATCCTGACCCATCTTGGCAAGGACATAAGGGCAGATGGCTCAATACTACATATTGCCACGTAGTGTCTTAGATACTGTTAGGTGGGCTGAGTCAAGTACACACCCCAAAATCTGATGTTGGTTCTGTTTCCTACTCTTAGCTTCACATGGAGTTCATCCCACATTGACAGAAACATCCTGCTAGTCTTGACAGGACAGCACGTGGAGATGTTTGACATTGAGTTTCGTGAGCTCTATGCCATCTCAGAGGAGGTTAATTTCTACAAAGAACTGGGAATTGCTAACCCATTCCTTCTTGGAATTGGGAAGCCAGGACTTCATTCCTCCACTGTGGCTCGGAAGTTCATTAACCCCAAGTACGGCTTAGTAGCAGGGGAAACACGTGGTGATATGATGCTCCGGGCTTCACGTCAGAGGCAGGATAATCAGGGGAACATGGAAAAGGAGGAAACAAGTGAGTCTAAGAAACGGTTAAATCAGTTTCTGAATGACTTAGTCACATTGGAGCAAGAGTTCCCAGAAATTGATCCACCTTTGGAGAACTTGAACAAGCTGAATCGGAGCCCTCAGAAACTGTTCTCTCGGCTTCACATGGACCTGAAAAATAAATCCAAGTCCAGAGAGTCTATTCGTGATGTGAAGAAAGAAGATGCACAGGCCAATTCAAAGCAAGGAAAACGGTTTGCCAGTGGGCTTTTCAGTCGTAAGGCCAAGCGGTCTCCAGGCTCAAGCATTGAGGCCAATTCTTTTGCCAGTGAAGGACATTCAGGAGAAGACCTTGGGAACATGAAACTGGAATATGAGCGCCTCAGCATTGGCCATGCCAGTGTTCGGAGCACTGGAGGCATCTCAGGTAAAACCTCTTCTACTGGCATATTCTGCTTCTGTGTTCCTTGTTCCAAGTTTGGCTGATTGGTGCAGTGATTCAATGTAGGCACCTGTGAGTAGATCTCATTATTTCCTCTATATTAAAATGAGCAGGATCAAAGAAGAGTAGAAGTTGTATCAAATGACACAGGTAATTTAAGTTGAAGGCAATGTAATGGTATTCTTATTGCAAAGTTGGTACTCCTCATGTAAATGTTTTCTCATACTCCTCAGCAAGCAGGTATGGGACAAAGGGAGAGGAAGCAGAATGTCTCCTGGTGTAGAACAGGTTGTGTGTACAGCTCATGAAGAGCACTGCCCTAATAAACAGCAGCAGTATGTTTACTATTGTAGTGTCTGGCAGGGTGCAGACAGATTTTCAGTGTAAACCCTCCTTTCCCCATTTGGGTTTAGTTGGGTGTGTTCACTATGATAAGTTACTGGTGGAGAAGAGAGGAAAACGATTTTATGTGGAGTTGAGGGGGCAAGGAGTGGAGGAGAAGGTGGAAGTCCTTTTAATTTGCTCCTTTAGCACCTTCTGAAATGGGGGAGAAGGTCATGAAAATAGAAGCTATGGAGAGCTGCTAGATCACAGCTTTTCTTTCTTTGCTAACACATGATTGATATTTTCACTAAGTCCTTCCAAGGCTTCATTGGAGTGAAAACACAAATGATAAAGATTTCTCCCAACTTATGGGCTCATAGATAGTTAACTTTACAACATTTTAGATGTTTTGTCAGATGGAAGTAAATCTATGGACTTATTCAGCCTGGTTGTCTTCCTCTCTGTGAGCTGTGCTGGGTGTCAATACATCCTGCACCAGCAGGAAGATAAACTAGTTCTGTGAGAAAATTTCTCCTCAACTTACCTGGCCAGAGACCATTCTATGCTCTGATGAATGTGAAATGCAGGTGTAGAGAGACTGAATTCCCATGAGATTGCCATGATGTGAAATGGATGTTCCCCTGAGACCAAGAAAGAGACACAAGGTATTGGGAAGGTCAACAACAGCGATTGATTAGGTCCTTAGAAATATTTCTGCCTGAATGAAGGACAGACTCAAAAATGCCAAATGAACACAGGAGAGAGAAACTGTAAGAAGGCATGGATAGTTTAAGACTGTAGTAGACCCATTTTAGGATATGCATTTGGGGAGGCAGAAGTAAACCCTGGTCTAAAGAGGTCCTCTCTCCAAATCACTTACGTGTTGAGCACAGGCAGTATGTGCTGCTGGGCCCCATTTCTCAGAACCAAGAAAAACAAAATCGGTGAAGACCTATAGGGAGATGTGTGGGTATTTCCTCTTGGAGGAATGGACTTGAGGGCTTGCACTACCCTCTAGTGATGGAAGTAGAGAATTGTGTAATCTCTGATTTGTCAGCACTTTGCAATATCAGATCCGTACGTTTCTCACTGTCAGTTGTTTTAAGGCAGACAGCCTACCATTCCTGCAACGTCATGATGAAATTAGGCCCAGATTAAAGCACAAAAGAGATGGATGTCTCTGGCTGAACAATGGGGCACTGCGCCCTTCTGGGGCATTGCACTGTCAGGGGAGCAGGTATGGCCTTTTGACACCGTGGATCTGCACCAGTCTGATGCTTGGTCTGGACGATTTCCACAAAGACACTGTCATGCTATTATGTTCAGGTTTTATTTATTGCCACTGCTACTTCCTGAGGGCTGTCACCCTTTTTAGTAAAGGGGAAGAAGAACTGAGAGCAGGTGCAAGGAAGGTGCAGAGGTCCAGCACACCAGCCTTCCCACTGTGCTCTTCTTGACCTGATAAGTCTTTCCAAGGAGTCCATGCACGTATTTTTTGTTTTATGCAAATTGAGAATGCCTGTTCATGGTGGCAATGGCACACTTCACAGCTTTCAAAGTATGGTGTAAGTAGACTTAGGCCATCCAGTGTTGTAAAAGGCCAGAGGAAGATCACTGCTTGTGTGTTGCTTTTGAATTGAATTACTGTTCTTGAGAGAAAGATTTTATAGTCTTGTCCCAAAATGAGATGGCAGGGGGCACATTAGGAGGGTGGAGACTCATGAGACAGAGGAAAAAAATGAGTTACCCGGAAAATCCTGCAACTATTTGATCAATAGCACGTGCTTCATTAGGATTTAATAAAAAATTACTGAACATGGGCATGGAATAGAGTTCCAGCCTCAAGATAAAAATAGGAGGCACTCTGTTCTTGGGCAAATGTAGGACTGACTTCGTTTTAGAAGTTTGTCTATGAGCAGGACTAGTAAAAACTGATGCTGTGATACTCTGGGTGACAGAAGGGAGCTAAGAAATGGAAATGAAGAAGGGAGAAGGTGCTTAGTATGCAGCCAGGTTGGGATGCAATTATTCAGAGCTTCACAGTTTGAAATAGCTGCCCTTACCTTTTCTAAAGATTAAACAGCACACTTAAGCCCTGTGGGCCTGCCTGTGCACACATCCTCCAAAGTCACTATTAATTCTGTAGTACCACAGAGACCCATCCCACCTTGCAAATGCGTATAGAGACCAAATCCACACCCTGTGTAGCTTGCAGAGTAATTGAAAGACATTATTCAATCAGGCTAAAGGTCAGGTTCAGTCTTGTAAGATCAGATGGTGATGAAGAGAATCTGAACTGGGAAGAGGAGTGATGAAAGTGCATTCTGCAAGAGTCTGAAAATCTGACTCAGTATTTGCATGCTAGCAAAGGATACCTACCAGTCAGAATTGGGAGTCTGGAGAATACAAAGGCTACAGATAGCAATGTTCCAAAGTAAATGTCCAAATTAACATCCTGAGGTGTTGTCCTAGCACACTGCATGGAGACTGTGCTTTGTCTTACAAGGCTTTCTTAAACCACATCATCAAATTTACACAATTCCTGAACTTCACTGTTGTCCGCTTAGGAACTTAACAGTGGCAGCTCGGAACCTGACCAGAATCTTGTTAATTTTAAGCTGCTGCTGGGCAGACTGTGATCAGCAAAGGCACTGACATCTGTGTACAGTTTCTGGGAAATGCTGCAAGGGTTTGAAAACTGTATGCTTTTGGAAGGTGCTGGCTTTTTGCTTCATTTTTTCCCCTGCAAGAAGGAAACTGGGCTCATTCAGAGGGGTCTGCTGTCCTGAGTTGCTCCTTATGAGGACGGGTTGCAGAATGCATGTACTTAATAGCAGGATTTTGAGTTTCACTTTTGGGTGCTTCTTGCAGCAAGAATTCGGATTTACACTGGGCAACTGCAGTACCACAGAAATAGCCACTTAGTTATCACCAGTGTTTTTTCAGCCAAAGTGGACTCATGAACAGGTGGTAACTGGAATTTTCAGCCTCTTTTCTAAAAAGAGAAAGAGAGGAACGTTGTTGGGTACATATAAGGAGGGTGTTTGGTCTAACTGTAGTGGGATTTGTAGAAAAAGGTCAGAAGACAAGAGTAGAAAGTGAGAATAATGAAGGAGTTGGGAGCTGAGATTAAGCAGAGGAGTACAGACACCTTTGAAAGTAAACAGGAGGGTACTGAATGTGATACAGACAGGAAGGGGAATGGGTGGTGAGGAGATAGGAGTAATGATAAACTTAGTAGTAACATACATTGTGGGTGAGAGGGGGGACAGGAAGTAGAATGAAATGCCATGGGGAGATCTGGGGAGGAGGCAGTGGCACAGAGAGCAGCCACAAAAGTGAGCGCAGGTTGCAGTGCAGCTTCCCAAGGTCGATATCAAGAAGTTACAGTGTGGAAGAAGGTAGAGGAGAAGGAAGGGGAAAGGAGAGAGCTCTTTTCTTCCCCATCACCTACAGGTGAGGAAAACATTTATCGAATACCCACAAGCAACAGAGTGACATGAAAAATTACTTACATGAAGCCCAGTTCAGAGGCAATGCTTGGTTTGAAAGCTCCCTCCTCTTAGCAAGGCAGCATGTCAACATGACCTGTGGTAGATTTCCCTCCCTGTTCTCACTGTTCTGGCCACTGGTTCCAGCTGCTTGGGAGATGCACATATAACTTCCTTCTGTACAAATACATGAATGGGGTCTGCCCTTGTTCAGAATGACTGCAAGCCACATGGCATCCCCTCTCTGTACACACTGCCCTGGGCTATTGGTCAGGGAAGCCCTGCTGAGCTCAGAGCACAGGCAGCTCCCTTACTTGCAAAAGCCTCTGCAAACATACTTTAGTGCAATGCTTGAAAAAAATATGCTGGGTCATCCAGACAACAGCTGTAAGGAAGGAGATCAGACAGTGCAAGCATTGAAAAGTACAGATACTGGGAGCAGAAGGAATCCATAGAGTGAGCAATGAAAATAACTAAGATGATAAAAAATTGGGGCAGCACACTGTGCTACTTAAGTGAGAGACCCTGAGGCCTCAGGATTTGTTTTGCAAAGGGAATGATGGAAATACTGCCACTTGAGATGTTTAAAATGGGACGTGAAAAAGCCTCTACTGAGGATGTGTGTGTGGATCAAATGGATGAGATGACCTGACTTTTTTTCTCATACCTCACTCTTTGGAAAACCTTCCACCCAAGTCATGGCCAGACTGTTTTTCAGTGCCAACTGGCACCTGAAAATATCACAGAAGCTGGCCTGGGTACAGGCCAAAACCTGGAAATACTTCTCCAGTGGTTTTCTCCACAGTATATTCTGAGTTTCCTCTTATTTTAATGTCTGTTTGTTTCACGGTAGTAGGAAATAAAAGCAGAAGAGAATGCAGAGTAATGTAGGTGTAACACAAGGTGTATAGTAAATAGAGAAAGAGGATTGAAGTGTGAGTCCAGACTTTATCCAGGTCTTATTTACTTAACATTAATTTCTTTTCATTCGAGGTAACCTGGGTCCAAACTCCACTACGAGCGATAAAAACAAACAATCTACCTGTGTGTTATCTTGATTGGGAAGGATTGTCGGGAGAACTGAAGACTGAACAAACTGGAACAGTAACCTCTTGAGTGATTTTGAACGTACAGCCATGTCCTCACGCAGTGGTCTGTAAAGCCACTGCATGGTCCCGGATGCATCTGGCACCCCCAGTTAAAGCACATTTACTGGGTGAAGCGTTGACTTTGGATGAGTGGTTCCCTAACTGAGGGTTAGTGATGAATGTATTAGTCCATATGTCTGTGTGCACACATATTTTATATATAAAAACAACTGTGATGACTGGTCTCAGAGCTTGCTCTGTGTCCAGATAAATGCAGGAGATTTTCTGACTTACTTGTGCTGCTACTTCAGTCTGTCTAGCTACAGACTCAGAATCGCTGTGTTGCGTTGTTTACTCTACTGCACTGCAGAAGTGTATCGGTCTGACTGGCTGGAAGGCTAAATCCAATCGAAGTGGCAAATTCTGGGTGAAATAAGGATGTTTACAGACAGCGTAGCAATCCTTTGTCCACAGGGAGTCTTCCTGTAGATTCCTGTTGTCACTTATCGACATAGAAATGAGTGGTCTGGGAGAAGGGTTTAGCTAGCAGAGGCCAAAAGATTAGTATCTTAACTGTTTCGTGTCATAGCAGTCGAACAAAGTGATTTAGCGAGAATGTAGTAAAGAGACAAAATGGAACACAGAGGAATGTTTAACCTGCAGTTGAGACTGGGAGAAAACAGGAGAAACACCTTTAAGGGGGACTGGGCAGGATCTGGGAGCAATAATGCAGCCTTCAGTGGCTGTTAGAAAATCCTGTTTGTTGCTAATTCAGCAATACTTTACCATTCATGGAAGCTGAATGATTAAGGGGCACATCTTTGAGGGTTAAAAGAGGAAGCAGAGGAGGCATACAAGCTTTTCCAATAGTTCTTTTTTTTTAAAAAGTTAACATTTCCAAACTCTAAATTGTGCCAAAATTAAGAGCTTTGATCCATAAGAAGCACTGCATGCAATCAGACCAAAGGCCATCTAATCTGCTCTCCTGTCTCCAAGGATAGCCAGTGACAGGTGATCACAGAAGCATAAAATACAAAGCTTGTATACAGACATCTTTCTTTGACACCATTCCAGCAGTCTATGGACCTTCTGAACTGGCAGCTCCTTCTGGACCTAGCCATAATGAATGCATTTAGTCCCTTGTTAGAAAAACTTTTCTACTTTTGGCTTCCACAGTGTTCTGGGGCAATGAACCCTGAGTTCATTGCATGGTATGAAAAAGAACTGTTAGGCTGTTTTAATGTTTTTCTTGATGATTGCATCAAGTGACTGTTATTCTTCCACTATCAGATGTAACTATGACCACCCCTCTTCCTTGTGTCCTTGCCACTTGTGATTTTACAGACCTACATCATGTATGTCCTCAGACATCAGCTTTTCCAAGTTGCAGGTTCATGGTATATGTAACTATTCATTAGATGAGACCTGTTTGACACCTCTGTCCTCTTGTTTACTGGCCCTTTTCCACTTCTACCCACTAACAGAGTGAAGAAGCGTGTTTTTGTTTCTTCAGTGTGGGGATTGATGTTTCACCCTGCTTTCTTGCCATCTAAATTACATGCTCTGCTGTCATAAATAAGCCCTCTTGTGATACCTAAGAAAAATAAATCCTAATTGTACATAGACACCTGAAAACTAACATACCTAACTTGCCAAAAAATTATTCAGACATCAGAAAAACACAGGTTTAGTTTTCTTTCTTTTTGTCTAGAGAAACCGTTTAGATTTTTCACTGCACAAGGAGTTCGCAGCAAAGGCAACTGCTGCACTCCCAACACAGAATAAACTGTTCCAAAGACTCTGCTGGGCGCTGGGTTGCAGTAATGCTTGTCACACTGAAACAGCTCTCTGTAGTTGATGGTAGAATGCAACTGAATGATTGATTGATGAATTGATTAACTGCCTTTCCTGGAAGTGTATTTAACCTGAATGGCAAGCAGGTCTGTTTCACTCTTGAATTTACCCTGCAGAATGTCTTGAGACCCTAAAATACCAAAGGAACTGTGCCCTCTGTTAAACATACTCATCCTCACTCAGTGGGTTAAAAGCTTGCTACTCTATATAGCTATTCTATAGAGCCTTCTGGGATCAAGCTGTAGTTTTACAGCTGGGTTTGTCAGCTCCTATTATCAGCAGTGTTTTATAAAAGTGTTCCTGGTAATGGGATAAAAGAGGTGTTGGAAATGACACTATCACTGGGATGTAGAAGTAACTTGATGCACGAGTTACCCTGTTGGCTTCAGGTGTATGGCTCATGTGCCAAAAGCTACGCACTGTATGTTTGTAGGATTATCTAAAATGGCTTGATTTTGCCATACTTCTGTTATTCTCCCATGGTTTGGGAGATTTTTTTTTTTCTCTCTTTGTATTTATTTTGCTTTGTTAGCAGAGATCATAGATAAATTTATCAGGCCAACATTGTTCCACTTTTCATTCTGATAAGAACATCGTCATCTGGTGCTTCCTTGTTCTCCCAGACTTAAAAAATATTTATTTATTTTTAAATTGTGCAATAGGTTAATTAACTAATTAGTACTGTGTTGATATATATGGTCAGGTTTTCCAGGAAGTCCTCTATCTCTTTGTTTTTACGTCTTTGTTGCTTCATCTTGGGTGGAGTGACTTCACAAATAGTCAGAGAGGCTGATTTCACTTGCCCTTCCTTTCCTTCTGTGCTTACGTATTAATGTGCTTTACTTTCTCTTTCCTGTGATGGATGTGAGAGCACTTTTCTTGAACCCTGTCAGCTAACAGGATCTCCTTTCCACAGAGTCTCTCATCTGTTTTGTTGCCACACCAGTTCCTCAAAGATAGTGTTCATTTTAAATTCCTTCACCTATCACAGAAGTCAAGTCTCATGCCTTGACTCCAGGGGCTAGTAGAATTCGTTAGGCTTCTCACGCACTGTTTAATTACTTAA
The DNA here is from genome assembly GCA_033124195.1 of Coracias cyanogaster. Classification (NCBI taxonomy): domain Eukaryota; kingdom Metazoa; phylum Chordata; class Aves; order Coraciiformes; family Coraciidae; genus Coracias; species Coracias cyanogaster. The sequence continues at coordinate 44,357 of JAVSBS010025759.1, forward strand.
TTTGAGAGAGCAAACTTGCTTTCTTGCATGATATGAATCTGCTTCTTAAACTCAGCGTGACTCTTTGGGGATGTATGCAGCCTTGCTGATCCAGAGTGGATGTTTCAGACTCTGGTGGAACTTGTTCTTCCCTGAAGATAATATCAGCTGAACTTGGACTATTTGGCTGCTCCTATGGCAACAAATCTGAGTCTGGGTGAGGTGACCACATTTATTTTGACTAGTTTTGCTAATTGTGGTTCTTGATGAGTGCTAGAAACCTGAGGCTGTGACCTGTAAAATGAACGTCGCTCTCCAGATAAAATGTGGTTGGTGGTGCTAGGGGGCAGAGGGTACAAGGAGCAGTGGTGAATTCTGTTGGAACTCTCCTATTGGAGGCTGAAGGCACAGCGATAACTACAGCAGTCTTCAGATAAGCTAGCATTTGGTCCTTGCCCAAGATGCCACCTCTTGCAACCAAGTCACTAACCTCCTGAGGGGGCGGCAATGATGGGAGACATTTGTTGTTCTGTTTCTATTTTAAAGAACAAGATCAGATCTCTTTGGCATCTGTGTCTTGACCCTGGACAATCCCAAGAGGACGCCTGTTCTCTGGATCTCGTTTACTTTTGGCTTGTCAGCCCAGGTTTGCTGATCTGTGCGGTGTCCTGTGGGGCCTACACTCATGGTCCTGGTTTTGGACAGAGAGTAACGAAACTGGGGCTCGCAGCTCGCTCTTTCTGGTGTGAAATGGTGAGTGGTTCTGCGCGAGCCTCTTGGCTGAATATGTGCCTTCTGGGTTTCTTTTGGTATGCAGTTGTGTATTTAATATATATGTGTCCAGTGAGTTATGCTGGAGACCTTTTCTAAGTCAAACAAATAAACTCTTTGTTACATTGAGATAGTTTGTTTATTGGTGTTGCTTTTAATTTCTCAGCTACCATTCCTGGGTTTGGGGGATTTTTCTTGTTTATTTG
>JAVSBS010025762.1:0-11449 GCA_033124195.1 Coracias cyanogaster
GAGGGGAAGGCGCGGGCCCGGCGCGGGGAGAGCGGGGGGCCCGGGCCGGGCGGCCGCCGCCGGCGGAGACTCACCACGGGCGCCATGGCGGCTCCAGCCAAGGGGCAAAAAGGGAGCGCCGCGGCGCGCGCATGCGCGGGAACGCGCTCGGGCGGGCAGGGCGCGTGCGCGAGCCGCCGCAACGCCTCCGCCCACGCCACCGCCGGGCCCCGGCGCCGTGCGTAGGCCGCCCCAGACGACCGCCGAGAGCGTCGATGACTTCCGGCCCCTCCCACGCACGCCTCCGCGAGCGAATAGTGCTGCCTGGCGGAGCGCCGCAGGCGCGTGGCCGGCCGCGCGAGGGGCGGGGCGCTGGGATGTGGGCGGGGCTTGGGAAGGGGGCGGGGCCTGGCGGGGGATCGGGAACACCGAGGGATGGGAACACCGGGAGTCGGGGACACCGGGAGTCGGGAACACCGGGGATTGGGGACACTGGGGGTCGGGAGCACCGGGGATTGGGAACACCGGGAGTCGGGGACACCGGGGATTGGGGACACTGGGAGTTGAGAACATCGGGGATTGGGGACACTGGGAGTCGGGAGCACCGGGGATCGGGGACACCGGGAGTCGGGAGCACCGGGGATCGGGGACACCGGGAGACGGGGATGGGTGACATTGGGAGTCGGGGACACTGGGAGTTAAGAACACTGGGGAGTGGGGACACCGGGAGTTTGGAACACCGAGGGTCGGGGACACCGGGGATCGAGAACATCGGGGACACCGGGAGTCGGGGACTCCGGGAGTCGGGGGCACCGGGGATCGGGGACACCGGGAGTTTGGAACACCGAGGGTCGGGGACATTGGGGATCAGGAACACCGGGGATCGAGGACATCGGGGACACCGGGAACAAGAGGCCGGTCTCTGGCAGTGGCCGGGTCTCTCTGGAGCTCCCGGGGCTCTCACTGCCCGCGGGGTGCCCGTATCCCCGGTGCTGCGCTGCTGCCCCCTCGCCCCGCTGCCCGTGTCCCCGCACAGGCCGCACCCCCGCTCCCGGGAGCCAGCTCCGGCCCCGCCGGTGCCGCCCGTGTCCCCCACACCCAAGGCCCGTCCCGGCCGCGGGGCGCCGAGGAGCCCAGGGCTATTTTTGGGCCGTGCCAGGGGCCCCACGTCATGGGGGCGGCCAGGCCCTGCCGCCCCGCCAGCGCTCTCATTCCAGCGGGCGCAGGGCGAGCAGCGGCACGGCTCCGCTCCCCGGCTTACGGACCAGGAGAGGTAAAGCCTTCGCCCGGCCAGCGTGCCCCCTGTGCTGGGCTCGGGGGGTGCCCAGGGCGCGGGGCAACCGGCTGGCTTCGCTGCCGGGCTGCCATCGCAGGGGACGTTCTAGGGCAGGGGACACCCAGTTGCAGGGGAGATGCTCCCTCCTGGGCGACACCCAAGCTGGGGGATTCTCCCGTCCCTGTCCCGGGGATGCTGTGCTGCAGGGGATGCGACTTTGCGGGGGACACCCCATCCCAGGGGATGCTCCTGCTCTGGGGATGCCCGAGCCCACGGCGCCAGGGGGAAGGGGCGCGTTTGGGGCAGCCTCGTGGTGTGCAGCTCATCACCTAAAAATAGGCGGCAGCTCGTGGGCCCCAGAGGGGCAGGACTCGTCCTTTCCGTGGTGGCCACGGTGCTCGCACAAAGCGGGGTCGCACAGAGCCCCCTCGGGCACAGGGGGTGAAGTGGGACACAGGGGGCTGCTCTCTGCCTCGCAGATGGCCGGCGGCATTTTCTCCCCACTGGGGAGCTGCTCAGAGCTGGAGAAGGCCAACTGCCACCCACTGGTCTGCCTGCTCTGCCATGAGCCCTACCAGCACCCATGTCTGCTCGACTGCTACCACAACTTCTGTGCCAGCTGCCTGCGGGGCCGTGCCAGCGATGGCCGCCTGCACTGTCCTCTCTGTGGGTAAGGCAAAGACCATGCCAGGGGACATCAGGAGCAGGTCATGCGGCCGGCAGCCTGGTGTGGCACTGCTCCTGGTGTCCCCAAAGCTGCCCTCACCTACCCTGAGCACACGTCCCCATCCCTATCTCCATCCCACTCTTGTCTCTGTCCCATCCCTGTCCTCATCCCCCTGCCCATCCCATCCCCGCAGGCACCCGTCAGTGGTGAGGGGGGGCACAGGGCTGCCCCCCGTGGACCGGCTCCTGCAGTTCCTGGTGGACAGCTCGGCCGATGGCGAGGAGGAAGTGCAGTGTGCCAACTGCGACCGGCGCTGTGCCAAGGCGGTGAGTGAGGGCAGTAGGGTGGGCAGAGGACCCTGCCAGGGCTGTGCCTGCCACCAGCCACCCCCCACCACGCAGGAACTGGACACCATGTACTTCTGCAACACCTGCGGGCAGCCCCTCTGTGCCCCATGCCGCGAGGACACCCACCGCGCCAAGATGTTCGCCCGCCACGAGATCGTCTCCCTCTCCAAGCGCACCAAAGACATCCACAAGAAGTGCCGTGAGTGCCGTGCCATGCCAGGCTGCACCACGCCAGGCTGCACTGTGCCGTGCCACGCTGCACCATGCCATGCCAGGTGGCCCAATGCCCCCATCCCTTGCAGCCCTGCATGAGGAGCCCTACATCATGTTCTCCACCGAGAAAAAGTCCATGCTCTGCATCAACTGCTTCAGGGACATGCAGGGGTGAGCAGCCCCGGGCCTGTGCCCACCCCATACCCCATCTTGGCCATGCCCTGATGTCCTGATGCCCACAGGGAGAGCCGGGCGCACTGCATTGACATCGAGACAGCGTACATGCAGGGCTGCCAGCGGCTGGACCAGGCGGTGATGGTGGGCAGGGATGGCAGGTCTTGGGGAGGCGGGGAACCAGGGTGTGGTGCTGCCCACACTGCTGCAGCTGCCCCACCGCCCTTGGGCAGGCCGTGAAGGAGCTGCAGACCTCCACGCGCGAGGCCATCGTCCTCCTCAAGGCCATGATCGAGGAGGTGCACAACAGTGCTAGCGAGGAGGAGGCGGCCATCAACTCCCTCTTCGGCCGCATGCAGGTGCGGGGCGACTGCCCACACACAGTGCCCTGTGTCTGCGGGTGCCTCACGCATGGGCACGGCAGAGCCGGGGCAGTGGGAGGGGACCAGGGTGGCTGCAGGACACAGGGTGGCCATGTCATCTGCAGGAGCAGCTCTCTGAGAGGAAGAAAACGCTCCTGAAAGCCGTGCAGAGGTGAGAGGCTGCAGGCTGAGCCCCCTCCCATGGGTGTCCCCAACCTCTTGGGACACTTTGGGGTGCCCTGGGGCTGGAGGGTTCCCCGGTGCCCCACCATGGCTGTGCCATGCCCTGCTCTGCCACAGCCAGCACGAGGAGAAGGAGAAGGCATTCAAGGAGCAGCTCGCCCATCTCGCCTCCCTGCTGCCCACCCTGCAGGTAGGGCCCTGGGCCGGACAGGGCTGCTACAGCCCCGAGGGGTGCCAGCAGTGACACCCCTCCATGCACAGATCCACCTGGTGACCTGCTCCGCCTTCCTGAGCTGTGCTAACAAAGCCGAGTTCCTGGACCTGGGCTACGTGAGTGGTGCCAGCGCTGCGGGGTGGCTGGAGCATCCCACTGTGGTTGCCAGGCTCACGGGCAGGGCACTGGGCACCACTCACCACGCCTCGCTGATGCCTTTCAGCAACTGATGGAGCGGCTGCAGAGGATTGTGAAGCTGCCCCATCGCCTGCGGCCAGCCCAGACCAGCAAGGTAGAGCCCCTCTGCCCAGCTGGGGCGAGCCCCTGCCCGCAGCCCCCGCAGGCAGCCCGGCTGCCAGCTCCACCTGGCCCCACCTGCGCTTGCCCCTATCTCGCCCCCCAGATCAACAGCGAGTACCGGGCAGAGTTTGCCCGCTGCCTGGAGCCCCTGCTGATGCTCAGCCCCCGCCGCTCCGTGGTAGGCAGTGCCAGTGGCATCGGTCCTGGCATTGCCAGCACAAACATGTGAGGCACAAGGATGGCACCCGAGGCCAGGGCATATCCTGCCACGGGTGCCACCCCTGCTACGCACCGTGCCATGCATCCCCCTTGGCATCCCGCCACGCCAGGCTTGCCCCCGCCGCTGTCCTTGAGCCTGTCACCTCAGCGGTGGCACAGGGACAGTGCGGGCACAGCTGTGCTGACGAAGGACAGGCACAGGGGCTTCGAGTGACACTTCTGGGAAGCGGGCAGCAGGGTGCTGGGTGAGCCTGCACCCTGCTCCCCAGCCCGGCCCCTGCCGCGCTCCCCACCGCCAGGGCCAGCTCCTGCCCGCCCGCACGCCCCTGGTGCCGCAGCCTCTTTGCCCGCCACTATTTTTATCAGAATTTCAAGGAAGTGCCCAGCCGTTCTTCGCCCAGGATATATTTAGGCCTGTTGATGTCACGGCAGCACCGGCCCTGCCAGGCGCTCCTGGCCAGAGAGGACAAACGGGCGCTGCTGCCCCATGGGGACCGCTGCTCACCCGCGTCCGGGCTCGGTGCCGTTGGGCAGCTGAGCTCCTGGGGGCTGCTGGCCCCGGCACGGGCAGGGCAAGCACGGAGCTGCACGGTAGGACTGATGGCAGCGGGGCAGCGCGGGGAGGCTGCGGGATGGGGGGAGATGAAGGAGCAGCGGTGCCTGCCAAGGTGCCAAGGGACACTGGCGACAAGGGACTGAGCTGCACCCTTCTCTTGGGAAACCGAAGCGTGCTGAGCTCGGGTCCTGCCTTCTCCCTGCTGCAGCCAGTCCTGAAGCCATTGGCATTGGGAGAGCAGCCCAAGGAAACTTGACTTTTGAGGCGGCATAAGGTGCCTCCAAATGGCCCAAGGGAAGGGACATGTGGGGCTGGCACCCATGGCACGGCACAAGGGCAAGGGGTGGCAGGACTGAGCTGGCAGCATGGCCCTAGCACCTCACCCCTGCCGCTGCTCACCCGCAGCACGCTGCTGTCACCCTCTCCGCACAGGCTCCCCGGCAGCCAATGCTCCAAGACCCTCATGGTGCCCACCTGCCCCCCTGCCAGCGATAAGATGTCTGCCGGGCCCATGGTGCGGAAGCCGACGATGCACCGGTACATCAGCACCAAGGTCCTGCTGGCCGAGGGGCGCGAGACCCCCTTTGCCGAGCACTGCCGCAACTACGAGAACACCTACCGGGTAGGGAGCGCGGGTCGGGATGGGTCAGGGTGGTTCGGGTTGGTGCTGCTCACGTGGCGGTGCCCTCAACTCCACAGATGCTGCAGATGGAGATCCAGGGCCTGAAGGACCAGGTGCAGGAGCTGCACCGCGACCTCACCAAGCACCACTCGCTCATCAAGACGGATATCATGAGTGAGATCCTGCAGAAGTCCCTGCAGATGGATGTGCAGATCGCGGCTCACTACTCCGCCGTGGAGATGATGCGCAGCGTCTTTGAGGAGGTATGGCTGGATGGCCGGCACACCCTGGCAGAGCCAGGTCCCTCCGTGCCGTGCTATGGCACGCTGCCCGGCTCGTTCTCCCCGCTCCAGGTCTGGGAGGAGACCTACCAGCGGGTGGCAAACGAGCAGGAGATCTATGAAGGTATCGGTGACTCTGCTCCCCTGACCCTGACCCCCCTGTGCCCACTCTGGGGGGGCAGCCACAGCCACAGCCCACTCCTCTTGCCCCCCAGCCCAGCTCCATGACCTGCTACAGCTGCGGCAGGAGAACAGCTGCCTGACCACCATCACCAAGCAGATCGCACCCTACGTCCGCTCCATCGCCAAGGTGAAGGAGCGTCTGGAGCCCAGGTGAGGGTTGTGGAGGGGGTTTTGGGGCTGGGGCACGCAGCTGTGGTTCACGCCTGTCCTGCTGCAGGCTGCAGGAACCCTGGGAGCCCAAGGAGGAGCAGACACCGATGCTGCTCAAGATCTGCGATGTCAGCGAAGCAGTGCCAAAGTAGGTGAAGGCAAGTGCCCAGGCGCCGAATCTCCCCACGCCCTTTCCCGGCTGCTGACCCTGCTGCGGTGCCTTCCCTTCCCCAGGGACGCCTTGCCCGGCAGCAGGGAGGGGGCCTCGGCCAGTCCCAGTGGGGGCTGTGTGTCCAGCAGCACCCCCGGAGACCCCTCCCTGAAAAGCAAAGACTGCTGCAGGGGCCAGCAGAAAAGCAGCGCCGAGAGCATCCCTCAGGAAGAGCCGGCACCCTAGAGCCCACCAGTGCCCAGCCAGCACACCGAGCTCGGTACCCGCTGCGAAAGAGCTGAGCCCCGGTTGTTGACCAGCTTCTTCTGCCTTATGCCATGAGCGGAGGCAGGAAAACATGGCCCAGGCACCGAGCATCTGCAGCGCATCAGAATCTGGCCTTAGGGCAACTTGGTTCATCTGAAAAATTGCCTTTATAGTCCCCCTCTCCTGGGTTAGAAGTGAAATAAAAGGGCCAAAGTGCACGTGTTCGCTTGGTTCTGCGCCTCGGGGCAAAACGTGCTTGGGGCATCCAGCCACCCTGAAAACCACCAAGTTTGCAAACACGGGTGAAATAAAACCGAAAATCCTTGGTGCAGGGTAAAGCCAGGATCTCCCGGCAGGTTCTGAGCGTCCTGCGAACTGCTGACAGGCAGCAGAGCAAAAACACAGGCAGGGCTCTGGTCCTTGGGTATCTGCTATTTAAAAACTCACCGAGTGCTGCGGCACAGGACAGGCTCGGGCGGTTTCCTCCAGCTTCTCACGGGAGACTCAGACGCCTTCCCCACGCCTGGCAAGCTCCCGTCTCCTTGCCAAGCTTCCAGTCACAGGATTTGGGAAAATAAAAAGTTACAAGAAGCTACTTCTCTTGAGCGCGCCGAGAGGGCTCTGCAGATGGTGCTCAAGGTGAAGTTTGTCCCCGTGTCTCGGTGCCATCACATCCCGCCTTGGGCAGGCACTGCTGCGGCACAGCCGGGCCTGGCGCCAGCGCTGGCACGCTCCTGCAGATCAGCATTGAGGGGCACTTACTACAAAGAACAACTCCAGAAAAAAAGTTTCATTTCCATCATCAGCCCACGTCAAACCCAAGTGCAAGATGCTTTGTTTGGTTGTTTCAAAGTACACTGGTGCAAGTTCATAGCAGAAATGTTAACGCCTACAATAAAAATAGTTAAAAATTAACTTGCCTGTTGGCTACAAGAGCAGGTGGCAGCTTGTGTGAGGACTTGGAGGCACAGAAAAGCCTGAGTTGGGGCCTACAAGTGACCATGCAGAGAAATCAGCGCTCTCCAGCTGCTCTCTTTCCAAGTTAGCTCTTTTCTCCAAAGCCACTCTCGGTGAAAGACAAATCCTGAGAGAAGGTATTAAGCTGACGCTCTGAGCAGAGCAAACCCAGCAGGGGAAGGGCTCTGTGTCGAGGAGAGACAGAGGATTCACCCCATCCCTGTGGCTCTGCAGCCCCTCAAGTTGTGGCCATGCTTCAGCGTAACATTGGAGCATCCTGAAAACTCACTGGGAACCGTAAAAGCGAGGATTCCAGTTTCAGCGATGTCACCAGCACCTCAAGCAATCTCCAAATAACCACCAGACAGAAGTTGGCAATATTTTTTCTTGGTTTTTTTTATAAAAAAATTAAATGAAAACTAAAGCGATTTCCACCAGTGCCCCCTTTCCTGAGCCGTACCCAGCACCCTCACCACAGAACATTGCAAGCCCAGAGCGTGAACCGACAAGCAACTCATTTCCATTCCAGCCAGGAAGAATAACGTAAAACTAAAGAAAACAGTGAACCTCTTTGGTATATAACGACAGAATAAGTTATACCACAACGCTTGAGTAGGAACCATTTCCAAAATGGTAACGTTTAAAATAGCGTTAGCTAGCCAAACTTGTCTCCCCGTCTGGAGAGTTTCCCTAAAAGCATCTCCTAGTCGCGCCGACATCCCAGCTCTTGCCCCAAAAAGCAGGCAAGGATCTCGAGCGCTACAGCCCTCAACAAGCCCGGCGGCTGTGGTTTTTCCCCACCCCAAAATCCTGGGATCTCTGCAGGTCAGAGGCAGCCTGGCAGAATAGGAAGCAGTGCGATTTGGAAGTGGGAAGAGGGAACAGTTGGTGGTGGGAGGCTCGGGAAGGCAGTGGCTGAAGTGGTGACTTCCGAGTTTGCAGCAGCAGCTGAGGGAGGAGGCAGCGGGCTCGCTCTCCTGCCGCCTTTCACCGAGGTGCTCACGATCCCACGAGGCGAGCAGAAGGATCCTCCCTGTCCTGGGGGAGGACCAGCTGGTGCTGCGCTGCTGGCTCTCCGGCACGCAGAGTGTCGGCAGCCCTTGCTCCCGCGAGCTGCCCCAGTGCCAGCTTGCAGAATTGGGCCTAAAGAGATTAAAGCCGCGCTGCGCGGCTCGCAAGGTCAGAAAGCTTTAAAATGGAACAATGCCGCAGGAACAATCCGCTGAGCAGTGCCTTTCCTGCACGGGGGCGGGAGGGCAGAGCTGTTCTCTGGGAGAACCAGTCCGGAGGCAACTCTGCTGCTGCAGGCAGGAGGGTTCGATTCTCTTTAGGGTCACTACGGGCTAAGTTTTCTGGAAGATCCCTGAATGTGCAGCGAAGGATGTATCTTGAGGAGGATGCACAAGCTTCTGACCTGCTAGTGACCTGGCAGGCCGCCCAGCTTCGCAGCCCTCCGCCAACTCCTCCTGGGCAGCCGGGAAACACCAACGGGCCACTCCCGGTGCGAGTGCCAGGCATCGCCCCCCGCCCCACGGTGCCTGGAGCCAGGCATTCGCTCAGCCAGTCCCACTCTCGCCCATGTTACAGTTCCACTTTGACTCCTTTAATAAAAGGGAGACCCGACGGCACCTTCCTTTTGTACTCCAGGTACTCCTCTCCAAAGAAGTGAATGAGCGTGATCTCCTCCTCCTCGATCCGCTCCCTGAAGAAGCGCCAGGATGCCAGCGCATAGCCCACCACGCAGATGGGATTGCAGAGTAACACCTGTGGACAGACACCGGCCGTTAGCATCCCCTCTCCCCCAGAGAAACCGAGGCTGCCCCCCCGGCCCCGCAGCCTAACCGCCCTTCATTACATTTGCCATCAGGTCTAAGCACTCTCCAAAGAAAAGATCCCCGTGCCTTTTGTAGCATTTCATTCTGTGGAGAAACTAGTGCTTTTGAAGAAAGCAGCCCACGGGTGGCTGCTGGCTCCTGCTGCCCGGCTCTGGAGAGCCTGTGCGTGGCTGCACTGCTCCCCGCAGAGCCTTCACTGACTGCTTCCAGAGAAATAAACCCAAATCCGACCACCAGCCAGCCACAAGAAGAGCACAGCTAAGGCAGTGCTGAGTTACAGCTCGACCACAGCCGGTTTTTGGTTTGCCCTCCGGCCTCCTTTGCCATCCAGCAGTGGCCTAGCCTTCGGCAGAAGCAGGGTCGAGTCCAAGCGCTGACAGGAAGCATTTTTCCCATGGGATGCAAGGACACTGCAGACACCAGCTTTAGCCTGGCAGCGGATTGCACCCTGGGCCTCCGAGGTCCTTCTGGCTCAAGCCCCAGCCCTGCCACCCCTGCTTATTCCACACAGAAAATTAAGGCATCGGGGTCTTCCCAAAGACCACGCAGGGTTTCCTGACCCCTCGCATGGCGGTGGGAGGCAGGAGGTGTCAAAATCTGTGCCTGGGCCACCCCTGCCGCTGATCACCAGCGGTTTGCATCTCGTTAGAGGCACAGGGCAGCACTAAGAAGAAAGACTCGGGTCATAAGCTGAAAGTATCCAAGTGCATCGTATACGGTACCTGTGTTCCAATACTCCAGTAAAACCATCCCACGTAAGACGGGTGCCGGAACCACCCATACACCCCACTTGTCACCAAAGTGTGAGTATCCGATTTCTCATTCTGAACAATATGGTTGAAGTTGGAGCCAGCTGTGAGCATGGCCGCTTTCCTCAGACAGTCCCCAAAGATCACCATCAACAACCCCACAGTGCTCAGCCAGGTGATCTGCTTCAGCTCTGCAAGTGAAGGAGGACGGGTCACAACAGGCTCACGCAGGTCGCGCTTGTGGCGCGTGGGGCTTTTCCCCCCCCCCATCTCAATGCGCAACAACACATAAAACACAGCCAGCCTTCCGCACGCCGCTGTGCTGCCACCAAAACAAATAAAAACAGTGTCCCTGGCCGCGGAGTCACCCCGATGCAGTCTGTATGTCCTCACAGCAGATCGCCCTAAGGGGAACCCAGCGCTGAGGCAGAGCTCGGCTTCACGGCAAAAAGTAAAGCTGACATAAAGCAGAGCCAAGCAGACACACTGGGGCCAGATACAGGGAGCTCCGCAGCCTGCGCTGCGAGATGAAGGAGAACGTCTGCCCTCTCCCAAAAAAAAAAGGGAAGCAATTTGCCCAGATTGGGCAAACAGCAACAGTTTTTGCTGATTTGATTTTATTCCAGGTCAAAAGAAAACGCCCAGATGTAACTGAAGTGCTGTGCTTTGTACCACCAAAGCAGCTTGAAAGGTGCAGGCAGAAAAGGGCTGAAAACGGGCTACGCGGCAGCGACAGCCCGGCATGTCAGCGCGAGGGGGACGCTCCCTCCGCCCTCCCGACACCAAAACAGAGCGGCTTTAGGCACAGAGAGATTAAGGCCACCTCAAAGCCCTCATCCGCTGCTGGCACAGGTCAGCTAATCAGGGTCAACAGCGCTTGGCTACCAGACGGGTGGGCCCGGGGCGAGCCTCAGGCAGAGCCGGGGGGCAGCAAAGGGGAGCGGGGAGCGAAAGGGATGGAAGGGCAGGGCAGCCGACCTGGGAAGAGGAGCTTCTCCAGCGTGAACTCCACCCAGGAGGAGAGGGCAGCCAGGTTGTACTCGAAGCTGTGGTTGAGCAGGAAGGAGTCCAGCGAGAGGCTGCGCGGGTTGTTGATGGCCGTCACCAGATACTCCGAGTAGTGGAAGAGGGAGAGGGAGCACATGTACCTGTGGCGGGGCAAAGGGGATGTTCGGCAGGGCCGGGGCGGGGGGCACCGAGCCCGCCCGGCTCCCCCGGCCCTCCCTTACCAGCCGAAGTGGCGCCAGGCGGAGCGGCCGGCGCTCAGCAGCAGCCCGCAGCCGAAGGCGAAGCCCAGGAAGCAGGCCCGGACGGCGATCTGCAAGCAGAGGGACGGGAGACAGCGCTGCCGCCGCGGCCTTCCCCCGGGCCCGGAGCCCTCCGGCGGCCGCACTCCGGCCCCGAGCCCCTCCGCGGCCGTCCCCCGGGCGCGGTGCCCCCCCACTCCGAGAGCCTCCCCCGCCCCTCCGACCCTGCACCTTGTAGAGCGGCCGCCGGTAGAGCAGCAGCAGCGCCGCGTTGACGCCCGCCACGTGTAGGGCGAGGGCCAGGCGGCCGCGCAGGCCGGGGGCGGCCAGGAGCGCGGCGGGGGAGCCCAGCGCCACCGGCAGCGCCGCCACCGAGGCGCCCAGCAGGAAGGCGGCCAGGCTGGCACGGGCCTCCCGGCACAACCGGGCCCGCCACCCCGCCGCCGCCATCATGGCGGCGCCCGCTCCGCCCCGCGTCGCCTTGGAAACGGAGCCCCGCCCCGCGCATGCGCACAGG
>JAVSBS010025763.1:0-33057 GCA_033124195.1 Coracias cyanogaster
TCGTTTTGTGGTTTCTTCCTTTTTTTTTTTTTTTTTTTTTTTTTGTTCCAACATGTCTTCCTCCTCCGCTCAGAAAATGGCGGATGGACGTGATTAACCCTCCCCCTTCTCGTGTTGGGACAAGGGACGTGCTCAGGCATGTATTTTTTCCTTTCATAGTTATGTGCTGCAAGGCTTGAGGCTGGAGAGAACCTCCAGCAGGAATGAAATGGCAGCCCCTCTCTGTTACCCGCAACAGATGCGTCACTAGGATTTCCGTACGGTTAAAGTGCCAAGATTAATCCTTCCCGGTTATTTATTATGCGGCTTCCTTGTTTCACGTTCTGTCTGAAACTTTCGGTCGTGTTCAATAATTTCTTCATGTGGAAGAAAGTCACTGGTGCAGCAGACTCTAGAAGGAGTTCTTCAGAGGTTATTGAGGTGTTACACTAGGTTAGTTCCCAACTACTGAAGCTATGCATCAGAATAAATGAAATCAGTTTTCTCCAGAAATAATTCATGTAAGAACTTAGGTTTCTTAAACTTTGTTAAGAATTGTTTTTAGAGATTGTATTTTTTATGCTTGCACTATGGCATAAAGGAATTTTGTCCTTTGAGCTACAGAAACAATTTTTATTTAGATATTGGATCAAACTGTGGCTTTCATTTAATCTGTTAACCCTTCCCTGACTTTGATCTGTGTGCGTCAGTATTAATATTCTGTAGGGTATATTGTAAGGTCATAATGATGTCATATTCTAGATAGTGTATTAATTTTAACAATACCTAAAACAAGTTTGCGTTTATGAGATGAATAGCTTTCCGTCTTCCCCCATCCTCCCTGAAATACAGCTGGCTGGAGTGCTGAACAGAAGCTGGAGCTATATGGCAGAGGAGACAGTGTTGTCTTGGCCATCTGTCCTCATTCACAACAGCCTTTTTGCAGGAATACAATAAGCATACCTGAACGAAGCACAGTACTTGCAGCTTAAACAGAGCTTATGTGAAAGCAGATTTAGACTACAGTTCTCTTTTTTGCTTCAAGTGGATGCTTTTATTTCACAACTAAAAGAGTAGAAGTTGCATTTTGGAAAGCTATCCCAGTATAGTTACATGTTAAAACAGGGATAACTGGGAAAACTGCTGGAGCAAGCAGATATCAGGTGTTTCATTGCAAAACAGGAAAAGCACGCATTCTTAAACTGCTTTTTTTAAAAAAACAGCTAAATGAATGTTTGGTTCTAGCATGAAGCCTAAGTCGCAAATTTTTCAACTTTTTCATGTAACAGAAGTGAATTACTGTTGTTGGATTTGGTTAAAAAGCCCTGCGAGAGCATTTTATTGAAAGCTGAAATACTGGAAGTAATCACACGTATTGAGAAACTTGCTTCTGGCTTAAATTACACCCGTCATCTTTTACGTTTTCTTTCTTCGGTATCTTACGTTCTTTTATTTGGCTTTGTTTTGTGTATAACCAGTGACTGCTGTTTAGAAGTCTTAGACCACAGAGGAACTACAACCTTTCCTGAACACAAACTTCCCCTTACCGCCCCCAGCCCCAAATGATACAAGATTACAAGATTCTGAATAAGAAGGGACAGCTGAGGCAATATGGAGAACAGCTCAAACTGATTCATAGACAGTTGATTCATTGTGCTGAAAGTGTGTGATCCATTTGATAATGCCAGTGAGTCTTAAAAGTTTTTCACTTTCAGGTGTTTCAGGAAATCTTTGGAAATACCTTTTTTGTCTTCAGAAGCAGCATTAATTTTAAATCTATTTGTATAAACCGGATGCTGCTTGACAGGTTTTTTGAACTTCTGTTACTAGGTGTCTTCTTGCTGTATGATATCTGACGATGCTTGAAGAAATCTAAAATAGTATTTTTATGTTTATCTTCTTTAAAAGGAAGCTGAGCAGGCTACCCAGCACAGTTCTCGTGACAAACATTCAAACATGATGTGCATCAAAGTAGAATCTGTGGTCCTTTGAAAGACTTGACCTACCAAATGAGGTGTATCACAGAGGTCCTTAATGAGGATGTGTCTTTGCCTGCAAAGAGTAAGGCCAAAGTGAAATAACTGTGCATATAGTTTTAGACAATTTAAGCTCTTCTGATACGTTTTTTTGGCAGCAGCTAAGCTGGGAGCATGTGTGACTTTGTACTTAGGTCACTTTGTGTGTGTAATTGATAATACATGTTCCACCATTGTTTGGTAATGGTATGCTGTCAAGTCAGAATAAGCTGTCCTTGGCTCAGTATATTTAGAAGGATGAATCGAGTTGAAGGAAAGTCTTTCAATACATTTGTTAAAATTTCTGTCATGTGACACCTTTAAACAACAGCAGCGCAAACAGCATTTGATAGAAAATGACTGAATTATTTGAAGCTTTTCCCGTTGCCATGCTGTATAAGCTGGACTCAGCAACATTTTTCTCAGTGCTGCGCATCTGGGAAACAGTCATTCCTCACTAAAGAATGAGCGACTTCTTCTCTATTTTTCATCTACCTAAGTAATGCGGTGGCCAAGATCAATTTCCTGGAAGTTGTGATGTGTGGCTTTTCCTTACTGAAGTGGTCTGCTGTGGTTCTTTGACTCACATAGCTGAAATAGGTGAGGTATGGATTACTCAGTCATTCTGGGCACCTGTTCTGCCATTTAGACATTTGTAAACTTAGTAACGATAAGAGAGTGTATCTGGAGTGTCACTTAAATTATCTAGAACCAAGCGACTTTTTTTCATAGCCTTTAAGACTGATTTGATGGCCTTTTTGGCTGATTACAGGGAAGATAATGAGCAAAGTCTCACTTTTAGAGTTAAAAGGTTTTTAATATTGCTTCTGTTGGATCAGTTGTGAGACTTAACGTGTCATGGAGGGTGAACAAGGGGCCTTGGTTGTTTGCACGTAAAATAGCAAAAATTCAAATTGGGATGTCTTTATTTTGTGAATATTTTAAACCTTTTTAGACTTGCAGATATTTTCACTTCTTTTTGTTGTTTCCTGGAAGAGTGGCAAAGTTTATGAACTTGTTTCTGGTGTTTCACAAAACCTTATATAAATGCTCTACAGATTTTTTTTTTTTAAGCTGTGGTTTGTTTTCGATGTACAAATTTTGGTTAATTATTGCCTTCATTTTTCACAAAAGGCTCTTGAACCAAGCTTAACATTCTAACAATCTGATCTGCCTGTAGGACACAATGCAAAGTCTGCAGTATTCTGCTGGGGTTATTCTCATTGTTCTCAGCCATCAGCTGTCTTTTTCTTTTTTCCTCTCTTTTTCAGTGGCAAAGCATTTTAAGCTGTAATCTTGTTAACTGGGCACTGATCCTATTAGTTTGGACTATCTGCCTTTATTTCCAAATTCTTGGTTCTGGCTTGGAAGAATGCAGCAGAGTGTGTGGGGGTTTCGTATGTTATTTTGTGGATAATGTAACTCTGTTAAAGCACTCTTCACATAAGCAATGGTTTGAATTATGTGACAGCCACTCTTGATTTTTTTGCCATTTATGGTGTTTATCAACTACTGTTTCAATCCTTTATGAAGATTACATTTAGGTACTGTTTCAGACATACTTCTGAAAGAGAAATGGGCTTCAGATTTTTCTCCTGACAATATCGGGGGATAACTTGTTTTTGTTACCAATTTCAAATGGAAAACAGCTTTGCTGGAGCCAGCTGTGGCTGTTGGTGATGTATTGGAAGTAATGTTGCTCTTCAGAGCAGGAAGAGAGCCTGGTGGATGTGAAAGAGTGCATGTATTCTTGTGTGATCAAGGCTGAAGAGAGCATGGGAGGCTAATCAAGGTGATACTTAAATTTAGTCATTTGTAAGTTTAAAACCTGAAAGCTACTGATGTAGTGATTTTTTTAATTATTATTTTCTTGCAAACTGAACAAGTAAATTAAATTTCGGTACTTTCAGAGCCATAAGTTCTTGCAAAATTAAGTATTGAGACCTGTGCGTCGCTATGCAGTCTTCTAAAGATCGAAGAGTAGTTTCTTGCAAAAAAGTATAAAAGCATCTACAGTTTTTGTTCTTCTGGTGGCTTACTGCCATGTTGTTTGATAATCTGTTAATAACACTCTGCCTCTATTTATCTTCAACAAGTAATATATATATATAATGGAAAAATGTGGTCAATTTTGTTATCACAAGAGATTTTTCTTTGAGCACTTCCAAGTTTGATCTCTAGCAGTGCTTAATCTGTAAATACACCTCTCAAACACCTTCATTTTAAGCTGTTTTCTCAATATCTTCCTACAACATTAAAAAACCCCCAACCCACACAATAAATACCCTCCCCCTCAAAAAAATAAAACCCAAAAAACCCAAAACCTAAAACTAGCACTTAGATGAAGCCTGAAAAGTTTTCTATTTTCTTTTCATTAAGACTTTCATCTAGGTCTGCAAGTCATGAGGAGGCAGGTTCTAGTAATAGAGCGTCCTATTAACGTTCTGTTATTACTTAAGGCTGTATAGTAAAGGGTAGAACCACTTGACTAGATAAGAGGAAGCCTCTTGTTCTGGTAGCTCAAAGTAAAATTGAAAGCTAGTCTTCTAATGCCTAAAATTTTTCTACTAAGAGAATGAATGTATTTAAACAAAATCTATTTTTGGTTTATGGCAATCTAAACTTTGGTCTTGATTTGTCTTTGTGGATTCCATAGAAGCATCCAAGAGAGACCACAGTTGGAAAACAAATGGAACTGTTCTTTTTTTATTTTGCTTTTTTTTTTTCTTCCCTTGCCTTAGCTCAGCCTTTGTAGAACAGCTGCAGAAGTGTGTGGTTTCAGTTCAGTGGGACTTGTTTGGAAGAGATGATCAGTAGAGGTACTACTCAAACACTTTTCCTCAGCGTTGTTTCCTGTGCCTACTGTGGATTAATGGCTTCTCAACTGAACTGAACCTTCTGACTTCTGTGGAAGAAGTTTGACTTAGGTTATCCTCCTTTCCTACCAGGTGTAACGTAACTCATTAAACAGCTTGCAAACCAAGTGAACTACATGGAAGCATGTCCACAATATAACGCGAGGCAGATGAAACGGCCTTATTGCTTAGGAGCTGAGTTGCACTGGCATGCTTCATGAGTTCATATTGTTCTCATACCTGAATAAAAAAATGATACAGAATTTTATTTGTAGAGTCTCTCTAACTTTATAGCAGAGAGTGTTCATTGCTGTTTCTTTTAGTACTTGGGTGGCCTAATTCATACTCACCATGGCAACTAATGTTAGATGACATCTGCTAAATACTCCACTGTTTCAGTCATGCCATATTAAGTTCATTTCTGTTACTCCTAGCTGCCTACTGGTTAAAGTGCTTTTCCAGCTTCAGGGGAGATAAACTAGAAATACAAAATATGCGTCAATTTAGACGTGAATCTTGCCCTGATAGATAACCTTTCTTGTATGTGTTGCTTCAGTATCTGTTCAGACAAATGAGCATGTTTTTCCAGGCAGAATATACTTCCCAATTTGTTTGACATGTCATTATTTGTCAGGACATCTTTGTTCTGAAAAGTCTAGATTGTGGGACCAGAAGGGACCTCTTTTGGTCCAAATCCAGCACCTGTTTTGGATGACGTGCTAGTCTTTCTGTGAATTGGTCAGGTGCAATGTTAAAACTTTCCAGGCTAGCACAGCAGCGCTCATGATTCTGTTGGACGGAGTGAGCTTCTGTGCCTAAAGATAAATGTTCGTACCCATAGGCAGTCAACTCCTACTTATTTCTTCTGTTTTTTTAATAACCTTCTCCCTATTACAGTCCTCATGTATCTGTAAAGAATAGCTGCATAACTCCATAGCTGCCTTGCTGAGCTGTTCGAGTACATGATTACAGGGATCACCACCTTCCCATCTTTCTTGAAGTCTCTTCTCTGCCCTTGTTCTGATTTGCATTTCCTTTCCTCCGTATTGGTGACAGGACTTGCACATCAGTGCCTTAAGCATTGATACCAGTTGCTTCGCAGTTTTTATGTAGAATAGCTGTACTTTTTCTGCTTACGATTACTTACTGTTTTCAGTGATGCCTGGTATTAGAGGTATATGATTATAGGGAGGTCTGTGTTCCCTTTAGTCACATAATCTGACTAATGCCTAGTTCAGAGACTTTTGTATAAATGACTTAGTGTTTGCAGAAGTGGAATAGAATTCCAGAGTGTTCATCAGTTCAGTGTCATCTGGTTTTCTGCAGGATATCTGAATCCTTTGTAGTTCATGAGGCCTTCCAGACTTGCATATGCATCCTCACGTGCCTGCTGACTTGTCAAACTTACTAATAAGGTGATCTCAGGTAATTCTGGTAGGAAGTTCTTTCCAGCTTGCTTGTTGACCTTACACTTGATTTTAATAGCTATTTTAGCCACCTTAGTTCTTCTGACAATCTCCCATTTTTGTCACATGAACTCTTCCACTTGGTGTTTGAAAGCCCAAGTTGTGGGAAACTAGTTAATAGGACTACACACAGTCGTCATAGGCACTTACTATGAATTATGAAAGTGTCAGAAGCTCATGTAATGTCGAGGAAGTCCGAATCAGCCCTTTTTGTCCTGTGACTATGAAGGTTTCTAGAAGTCTAAAGGCTTGAGTTTATTCAAGTCTTGTCACGGAAGCATTGAATTTCTTCACAGTTAGACACCAGGAGATACTTTTTGGTCTCACAGAAGCATGGCCTCCTTCAGTTCTGTTTGTAATTCCAGGTTCCGCAGCCTCCAATGGAATAGTTGGTGATCAAATGGGCAGAAGTCTTTAGTGGAGGATAGGTTACCTGCCCAAGCAGGTGTTGACTGAGGAGAGCTTTTATTCAGCTGGAACAAAGTAGTCTTGTTATAATTGTTGTGGCAGTAGGAACATTTTCTTGTGACACTGAGCTGATGTTTCGGTTTTGTATGAGCTGTAGACAGAATGATGTGCCATTATGCTAATGGTGATGATGCCTTTACTGCCTCCATGGTTTCGGAATAGGTGGGTTTTAGGGTTTCTTTACGAGTGGTTAACAGCTGTACAGTTATACAGTAATTTAGTTCATCTTGAGCTGAATTTGAGAGTGTTTTTTCATGTGAATTTTCTGAATCCTTTTTTATTCATCATGTGATCAGCTCCCACAGTTTTGATCATTGCACTGGTTTTGTTACCTTGCTATAATTACAGGTGCCGATGTAATGGGTGAAACTGCTGGCTGTGTGCTAAAATTGTGTAAGTGGTACAGTAATCGGAGACTGGGCCTGTAGTTTCATGGCATCTGTCTGAATTCTGTTAGACCCTTGCCCACGTCTCTTTGCTAGTTGACCTCCCTCAATTTGATCCTGTCAAAGGAAGATACTCTAGGTGTGAAGAGAATATTATAACCAAATGAAATGTTTTCTCAGTTAAAAAAACAAACTAAGCTGTTAACATTTTCTCAAACATGTTTTTTTTGTCATTGACGTTATTTACAAAATACGCAGTTGCTGAAATAGACATCATACAATTTTTGTAAGATGCAGCTCTGAAAACAGAAAATGGTTTAAGTTTGTGGCTACCAAGTGCTAGATGAGCATCAGTGTCTCAGGGTTAGTCAAGGGAATGATAAAACACAAGTTGAAGTAAACATTCACTTGTGGTGTGATCTGGTGTCAAACCACTATGTCATGTAACTTAGCTCAGGGTACAGCTACCAATTCCCACATTCAAGATGTTACAAAATTTCAATGGTCTGGGTACACTGGGGCAATGTACCCGCTGCTAAACCACATGATTTGGAAACTTATTGACATGGTGAGTCTTTATCCTTCAAATTAGACAAGTCACTGAAGTCAAATTAAGGTCACTGTGTTCAATCTTTAACCATGCTTTGATGGAAAACTTCATAAAAGACATTTACTGTGTTCTAACTAATCTGTAATAACTTGATCTGCAACTTTAAACAGATGAGGCAAGGCAGAGTGACAAAGCATTTTCATGTGTTCGTGAGCTTGGGCACGCCTTCTATCTTCAGATATAGACCAGGCTTCTTCACAGCTGTAGCAGGTGCTATTGTGCACTGCCAGATGAAGGATAAATCTTAGCTCTTAATATAATATTGGCCTGTTACTGTTTTGTGTAGGCTTCAACAGGGTCATCTGCTGTTCTTCAGGAATGCTGATAATAGTCCATATTTGGTGTGGTCTTTTGGCATAAGTAGGTATAAATGGACCTGTGCTACAGAAACAAATTTCTTTGTTTAGGAAATATGTCCTAATGGGATATACAGCACTGTGACAATGAATTAGAGAAATAATGAGTTTTCCCAATGAAGTAATTTAACTTTTCCTTTGAAATAATACATTGTATGTAACTATAGGCAGAGTGGTTACCCACCCAAAGTGAAATGTGAAGGAGTTAAATCTCTTGTTCCCACTTTCCACTCCACTTGAAAACTCTCCCTGCTTAAAATGTTTTGCTGCTGTTGCTCCCTTACTGTTAGTATGAGAGAGAGTACTTCCAAGTGTGCTAAAAAAAAAAATCTATGGAGCCATGTGGGACACTTGTGTTTTCAGATGCTAGTGTCAAATCTAATAGCTGTCCAGAGTTTTGTATGTGTCATTCTCATCATTCGCTTCAAGTTTCATTGCTGATGCAGTATTAGAATTTCTGGAGATTTTTCTTTGAGACACTAGCTTCTTTTTCTTTAGAGTTGTGCTCAGTTTGTTGCCATATTGTTTAGCACTTGAGATTAGTAGTGTTAAAACTTGCATGCTGAAGTGTTCTGAGTTTGTGCTCACCCAAAATGTGTGCTTATGCCAACTTGTATTGGTTTTGTGAAGATGGGAGTAAGGAGTACTTGCCAAGCTCTTATATCTCGTAATAGCCAAGGCTTCCTGGGAAGAGCCAAGACTTCTAACATTTGTACTTAGAGCTGCCAGTAGTAACAGCTACTAGACTTTGAATGAACATGATGTAGCCTTACTGCTTAATCCCATTTTCCCTGGACGTGTTCCAAGGGAAGTGAAAACTTACTTGGAGTGTTAGCAAAGTAAATAAAGCACAAGTTACTCCAGTACCTTAGCAGAAGTTTCAGTTGCCGGTACAGAAACTAATAGATCTGGCAGCCTTCTGCGAACCATTACAGGCAGGTAGGTAAACATGAAAACTAAGTGTTAAGAGGTCCCACATTATTTTTTTTTTTGTCTTGCGGAGTTGATTCTGCTTTTCACCAGTGCAAAATTGTCAGGAGATTAAAATCTTCTTATGCATATGTAGAAATAGGCCAAATGGAGGTTGTGCAATCAACCTGAATAATTGCACTTACTAAGCAGAGATCCCTGTAGAGGAACAAAATGCTTTTTAAAATGTAGTTCACAGGGTAGGCTTCCTTTTCATCAGTTTAACTTTTTCTGTGCTGCTGTAACTACATTTTCATAGCTCTGTTGAAGACTGATCTTTGATCCTATTCCCTTATATTGCTATCTATTGGGCACTCAACCGTTACTGTACCAAACAACTGCACTTGGCATCGGAATTGGACTTCTATTTCGTGAAGAAAATATTTTATCTGGATTTTTATTTACTCCTTAGAATGCTTCAATTCAGTTCCTTATTCTTTAGACTTTTTCACAACAAACTTAAATTTCATATGATGGAATGACTAGGCAGGTAATTTGGGTGAGTTTTCATTATTCTAGGTGACTGTAATGTCTCATTTTTAACTGTGACCTAGAGAGTTCTTTATGGAACCTTGCGAAAACTACTCAGCTATTTGCACAGCTAACTTTGATAGAAACCAAAAAGTAGATTTACAAGCATTGTCAGTAATTCTTGAACTGAAGCTGGTTCGTGGTTGATGAAGAACTTTTCTCAACAGCATCTCATTCTGAATCCTCCACCTCTGCATTGTATTTTTAAAATGCTCTTTTTGCTTGCTCTTGCAGTTGAAACTTGCTTCTGATCACTCCTTAAAAGGGCCCAGCTAGGCAGGTCTTTTCAAAATGTGTACATTTCATGGCTTCGTGCCAGGTTGCAGTGTGAATTCTAACCTTTTCTTAAATTGCAGACTTGATCAAATAATACCATCAGCATGCTTTCCTGGTTGAGTTACTTGTAAATTTGGGGATTTTTTTACTTCATAGTACATTCAGTGAATCTTTAGAAGACAAAAACTGATAAATAGTACTTACAGTATTGGTGTGATCATTAACATGTTGGAAGAAAACTGGTTTGTTGACATTTCATTGGAAATGTCAGCTTTCAAAACATGTTCCATATTGCCTCTTGATTTAAGGAATGAAGGTCTTAGGCTGACCTGTGAAGCAATGGGTATGATCCACAGCTCTTACATCTTAGCAAATTTATAACAAGGCATTACAAAGTGCAGGGTTTCTACTGGAGTGCCAGAAATGGGAAGGTACAGGCCAGTAGTTCCTGAAATGAATCCGAATATAGACTCTTTTCTCTGTGATTTTTGTAAACATTTTACTACCTTGGCTAAGCTTGGAATCCTGTGAGTACCAAGGAATTTGTCAGCTTTATCCGTGGTAACTATTTTCAAGGCAACTGTGCATTATTCTCCTGGAGTCATTGCCTAAAGTGGAAATAAAATGTCTGTGCAGATCTTTAAGCCTTATCCACTACTGTTTGAGCTGAATATTGATTGTTTTTATCTGCATGTTCTTACTACTGAGTATATTGATGTATATTGTCTGTGGTACTGTTGTTGGAAATTCCAAGACTCCGGAAGAGAGTGGTCAGCGCCTTAACCACTGACTGCTGGTACTAAGTCCTTGTCCTAAGGACTAGGTGCCTAGTAAAGGCAAACCGCAGCCTTCTGATCCATAAGGTGTTGGATCTTTACAAGGGTGTACTAGTGCTTGACTCAGCTTCATAAACAGCTTTTCACATACAACTCACTTAATTGTAGCTATCTGGAATGTGCAAAAGAACTGCAGAGAAGAATATTGAGGTTCTGTCATTCCAGTGTCCATTTAAAGCATGGAAATTCACAGCTGAGATTGGCAGAAGTAAAGAATGTGACTCCAGGCCTTCTCAGGCACCTTAGGTAGTAAAATACCATCAGCCAGTTGGAGATAAAGCAACACTGTGGTGGAAGTGCTGGACATGGATTGGAAGCAAAAAGATCCATGGAAGGCCTACTGCTTTTCCTCGCAGCATTACCACTTTTAAATTTTTCCCCCAGACTGATATATCAGACGCCTAAGGGTGGATCTCAGTCTGGCTGCAATTGCTTTTTTGCTACATATCTATTTTTGCTTTTATGGCACTTAAATGTTTTTTTTTCCCTTCATGACGTTGAAAACCTGGTAAAGACCCTTTATCTTCTACTTAATTGGACAGTAGCACTTGGTTGCCATTTGTTCAATGTGGATGGATGAATGAAGAAGTAGTATCAACACGAGCTGTTTTGGTGTGTTGCAGAGAAGTCATACCTGAAAACAAAACCTAAAGCATTTAAAGGTGCAGTGACAGGACTGTAGGGTGTCCTGCAGATGAGCTTTCATTCAGACTCTGTACACACTTCAGTATATCAACATGTAATGGCTTATGCTTTGATTGCATCTTGATTTTGTTGTTTCAGTTGCTGCTAAAGCGCAGTAGTGTTTCCTCCTAAGGGAAAATGAAATGTGCGCACACACGGGCCAACTTGTGCATTCTGTTTGGTCCCCAGACTTATTCCAGGAAGAATAAGACAGTACTAGCCTTAGTTTTTTTATTTAGCTCTGAAGAGCGAACATTAGTCAGCTATGTGCCCTTGCAGCCAAGAGGGCTAATGGTGTCCTGGGCTACATTAGGATTCCTGCTAATGCTGAATAATTCTGTTTGTTGCAGGTGGTATGGTCAAGAAAAGGACTACAATGTTCTAGTTATGGATCTTCTTGGTCCCAGCCTCGAAGACCTATTCAACTTCTGTTCTCGCAGGTTTACGATGAAAACAGTACTTATGTTAGCAGACCAGGTACGTACAAATCTTAGTATGAGCAAGTTAAAAGCCCTAAAGTATTTTTTGCAGCATGGCTCTTTTAAAGTGGGTTAAATAATGTGCTATTCAGCATTGTACAGCGCTAAGCGAGCACTTGACCTATATGGGAACAAAGTAATGGTGGCTTGTGTGCCGTGCATACCAAAGAATGTAGGCCTGTAGTGGGAGGGCAGCGCAGATACCGGCTCCTTGATGCTGCAGATCTAACAAGTGCAACTTCAATAAAGTATCGAGACAAATATAGGTGGATTAACTCCCCGTGTCAACCATGGGAGTGGTGTTAGAAGGTCTGAAGCCATCTGCAGCGTGTTTGATCGGATTCAATGGAAACCTGTTACATATAGGCCAGCTGCAGTGACGAGTGGGCAATGTGCAAATCTATGGGCCTGTCCTTACTGAATGTCATGATAGACTCAATCTCCTGTAACTTCCAGTACAGCCCATGAGCTAATAAATACTATTGTGGTGGTTGTGGTGCTTAAATACAGTTCTTAAAGCTGGTAGTGGAGATGCAACTAGACCTTAAACTTAATCAAGGCCTCTAAAACTGAGGTCTATTAAGTCTTTCTGGCAATTGATATTTTTCAACTTAGTCATGACAATACAGCATTTGGCCAGCGATATTTCTTGCTATTTAATAAATAGCTTGTTTGTGCTCTCTTCAGTTACTTGAAAGGTTTCTTGAGTTAAATTTTCAATGGTAGTTTGAATGTTATCTAATATTACGTACTTGATGTTAGTACCAAGCTGTCACTTGGGCAGATGCTCGTAGAATTCCAGGCTCTTGGCCAAGGAAGCTCAGGGCATTTGTATGGAGACAAGGTCAGCTGTCCATGTTCTCAGCTGCCTTAAGTGAGTGGTACGCTTGCTTTAGAGGGCCGTTTGCCTGCCTAGTTAGCTCAAATATGGCTGTTACAGCATCTCCAGGGAATCTGCAGGGGTTTTGTGCAGTATTCCTTTGGATGATAAACGCTCATTAGCTGTCTTCTGGGAAGCAGATGGGATGTATGATATCAGTGCACGGAGATGGCTTTTAGGGCCTAGTCCAGTAGAACAGCTGTCAAGGGTATGATGTTGTAATGATTCGTCTCACTAAAGACTACACAAAGAGTGTTTTAGTAGCTGGAAAGCTGTACCACAGAAATGCGTGTGCTGTGGTCTCATGCACAGGAAATTGCGTGACCTTGTATGATACAGATGTGCCAGAGTTCCTCTGTGTCTGCATTGCTGACTGTTACTCGTGGATCATGGTAGCCTAGATAAGACAGTATGGGCCGCGATCGAGTTGTTACTTGCTCCATGAAAACTGTTTCCTGAAAAAGCGATGCTTGATGATAAATGAATAACCAGATGAGTGAATAACTGGGAGGGGGAGAGAATGAGTGTTAGAATGGTTTTATGGTAGGTATAGAAGACCTTTGCTTGAAGTAAGACAAATACATTACTCTTTAATGGGTAACTCTAGTTAGTGCTTGAACATCTGGGAAATACTTGTAGGTATTTAATCTGCCATTTCCTGACCAAGATTATTGCATGTTAACATACATGAAAGACAAATCTATTTGAACAGCATAAAAAAGACTTGGTTTTCATTAAGCAAACAAATATATAAACTTAAGCTGCAGAGGAAGGTAATGCTAAAACTTAATGCTTTAATTGAAGGTTTAAGTGAATTGTATTGCTCTCATTGAAATCTTATCTCTTTTGTTGTTGCTGGTTTTTTTTTTTGCAGATGATCAGTAGAATCGAATATGTGCACACAAAGAATTTTATACACAGAGACATTAAACCAGATAACTTCCTAATGGGTATTGGGCGTCACTGTAATAAGGTTAGTCTAATGCTCTTTGTTTAAAAGATCAAAAGGGAGTGGCTTTGTTACTTGATTCAAGTTGCACAACCTTTTAACTCATTGCTAAAACCATGGTTCTTTCATGTGAGAGCTTGGATTTCTCAGTGTCTGCTTCTAAAATAGTGGCACACACCTGTGGGTCTCTGACCCACACTGAGATGCATTTGACTGCGAGATGATTTCTAGGCTTGCAACAAAATTATAAACTAACCGTATAACCTAAGTATTCTCTAAATATTTGGCTACTTTTCTCAATGATGGAGTGTCATTATCCAGATGACTGTTGGAATAGCTTTTTTTTTTTTTTCTCAATGATAAAGTCAAATCTTATCTTTGGCTTTGGGACTGATTTCATGGGATGAAAAGAATTTGTGCCAATGTGGGAGCTCCTGACCCACCAGTCATCAGGGCATTAAATCTTGCAGTGACAGACTGGTCTAGAGAGCTCTTCAGCCATCAGAATTGTAGATACAAGTAATAGCCAACATGTAGATCAATTTCATTTATAAATAAATGAAATTTTGCAAGTATGTTGATGGAGAACTTAAGTTGTAGAGTATCTGAATATGTTATGCTACAAAAAACTGCTCTGCATTTACTTTGTGGGGGGAAAAAAGTAGGATGGGGGGTGCGGGCTGAGGTGGTTGCGCTTGTTTGGATGGGTAAATGTAGTCAGAAGTGCATGTTACCTGTTGAAAACCTTATCTAGAAGAAAACTTTTTTCTTTTATTTTTGGTTCTCTTGAGTGAAATATACTTAATCCTGCAATTTGTATGTTGAGCTCGGGCAGACAGGCAGCATTGGCAATGCATTAAGCATGCTACTTAATAGAAATTAATTTCAGGACAAATGTATGTGATCAAGCTGTTTATTGGAAGCAAGATTCCCACTTATCTTCTCTCTATGCCATCCAAGAATGTCTCATCTCTTTAGGGATTACTAGTATTTAAAATGTTTACCTTTGTTTGCCTGTATGAATGCCAACTTCAGGGCCATGAACATTAGAAGGGGAAAGCTTGATTAACATGAGATAACAGCTCTTGTCTGAAGAGGTGCAGTGCACTGAGTGTTTAGATACAGCCACTGTTGGAAAAGCTCGTAAGTCCAGCTGAAGGGCAATCTTTATGTAATCCTGTTGCTGTTAAACTTTGCTTGTTCCCAAGTTTCATACTTTCACTGTGTAGAGCTCTATTTTTCTGTGCTGTGTTGAGCAGTTAGGCTCCTTAATTTTCTGGCATGACTTAAGAGCATAACTTGAAAAGTTTAATTTTTTCCTAGTTTTAGTTTCTGATTTCCAATTGTTCTTTTTGAGCCATTTTTCTAGACTTTTGCACAGTCATGCTAGGTTGGCATTGCTGTACTGTTTCATCTTGATGTGGATTAATGGCCTAGAAATTTCTGCTGTACTTAGTTTAGTGGAGGAACACATTAGATTTGACTCAGCTGAAATGAAAAACAAAATTGCCTGTAAACCATTTAATATTTTTCCCATTAGTAGATGAGTTAGGGAGCCACGCAATGTTATGGTGGTAAACACTGTCTGTGGGCATGGGCTTTGTTACTGTTGCAGGGTTTTAGAGATCAGGGAGGTAGTTCTTGATGGAAGTTCAAGTTGATAGGCTTACACGAGCAAAATGAGGAATGGGTTTAACCAAGTGCTCTATCTAGGGAGCACTTGCCACCATACACACTATTTACTCTTTCTTTTTGAACCTAAGTGTAGTTTGGGGTTTTTTAGAGATGACTATACACAGTTTAAAGAAAATGAGCCACAAAGATTAGAATAACATGGTAATCTTGTTCCAGTAGCTTCCTGTCAGTTATATTAAAAAAAAAAAAAATTGGCTTTTTTTCAAATTTTAATTTGGTGATGGGGAGAAATTTTGCTCCCACCCTAAAAGATAAATTTTCAGCTCTGCTAGAAATAAGCCCTGCATGCTTATGAAAGTAAACTTTAAGGTGACTAAATGCCTTCTACCTCTTCCTTACTGAAGATTTACTTTCTCTAAATGTCTTTTGGGGGAAGGGCAGTTTGTGGAACCAAAGGATGCTTTTGTAAGCAAAACTTCCATTTCCTTTTTTAATAGAGCCAAATGTCACCATTGCTATCCCTGTCAAGGCAGTGCCATTTTGGAGCGGCTCACAGTTGAAATTTACCTTGTCACATCTTTCAAATTTTCTCCTTGGAAAAAAATTAAAGAATAAAAGTATGAACATACATAGTTTTTTGAAAACTACAGTGCTTGGTGGAAGAAGGATGGCATTTGGCTACCCTGTTCTTTCTCGAACGCCTTGGTGTTGCCTGTCTGCGCCAGCCGTTGTTGCAATGTAAGCAATACTGTTTGATGCACTGCCACCCTCTATTGTTTGTTCAGTGTTTAGAATCTCCAGTGGGGAAGAGGAAAAGAAGCATGACTGTTAGTACTTCTCAGGACCCATCTTTCTCAGGATTAAACCAGGTCTGAACTGTCTCCTATTCCAACCTCAACCCAAAATTCATGTGCTTTATTTTCGTTTTGTTTTTGGTTTTGTTTTTGTTTCTGGAGAATGTAGATCTTGCAAAAGCACCTCTTATGTTGGCATTATTCAGACATACTTGGCAAACATGTAACATTACTAAGATGTTCCCCTGTGGCGCTTGTTTAAATTGTGGAATTATTTCTAAACTTGATATTGAAAAGGCTAAATGTACATGCTTGATTTCAGATGCAGAAGCAGGTTTTTTTGTCCTTTGAAACTCAAAGGCAATCTACTGAATGTGTGGAAGGAATGACATGCCACCCTGCTGAAATACCAGGACTTGTCTAGGGCTGTCTGCTTGCCTTCCTGTAGTGTCTTTGAATGTACATGAAGAAGTTCTGTTATCGCTCCAGCCAGACTCCTTCCCTTGCAGTTTTTGTCCAGAGTCTTTCCAAATGTTTCATGAGGACTCATATTTTCATCCATTGTGCTTATAAAAAGAAATTACTCCAACAAGCTATGTCTTGGAAAAGCATGAGCTTATCTTATAGAGTTAAATGTAGTACTCCTGACTCTTTAAGAGAATGTGCATTGGAGGGAAATGAAGACGTATGCCAGTTCGTAGCCGGACAGCTACACATTGCTCTGTGTGAATCATAGCGCTGGACTTTGGCCATAGAATCGGGCCGTATCTTTCCACAGTGATAGTTTTCATGTATTAAATCCCAGGCAGCTAGCTGCTGTGTGCAAGCTGACAGGCTTCTATTGTCTGCTCCTGAAACTTCTGTATCATTTTAGGCAAAGACTTTGATCTACTTCTCTAGTTGCTCTTGGCAAAAATTTTGCCCTACTTCTCCAGGTTCCTGCTGATCGTGCAACAAACAGAATTGAGGTGGTATGAGGTTATCTGTGGGAATACATCCGTGTTACCGCTGGCTGGCATCAGTACATCTGTGCTCATCCAGATCGGGCTGTATCTTCCAACTTAACTCTTTGCAAGATGGACTTCCTCCTTTGTCTTCCGCCCATCTAGAATGGGAAATACAGAATGAGTCTAAGCTACAGAACAGACTAAACTTGCCCAGAGAAATCAGTACTGTAACAGGATATCTAGTTTCTTACCTAGTGTAAAACTGATCGGTGTTGCTGAATTGATTCTTTTTTTTTTTTTCAGAGGTTCTACCCATACCTCTTGAGGGAATGCAGAATTAGCTTATTTGGGTCTAATACCGAGAGCTTGTAGCAGCTGTGGAAGAGGCAGAGCATCGTTTACTTTTAGAACTCTTTTGAAGGAAGTAGTCTTACCATGTCTGTGCTCAGCAGGGCTAGACACCAGCTCTTTGTGTTACAGGCACGCTCCCGGTGTTAACTGTTTTGATTCATGAACTTTGTCTCTATACCATTAATTAATAGCAAGATCCTCAGGATTACAGAAAACATGTTTGTACCTGTGTGGTGAAAATATTGACTGACATACAGTGGTTGGTTTTCCCTCCTTCTCAAGGCGTAGTATTGCTTAAACTAATGGGCAAAAGTAGCTGTTGCAAACTACACATCGGAGGCTGTCATGAGATTGGAAAGCTCTAACTGGAAAAAGAGGGATTGCATTTGAGCTTGGACTCTGCTTCTAGGAAAGTTGCATCTGCAGTATAGTAATAGCATAGAAGCTTTTATGCTATCTGCTTTAGGAGTTTAGCATCAAAATTGCGAATTTCCTGGTAGCTGGAGAACATGTCTGTGCTCACTGTGAATAACTACCTCTAGTGGTAGTTGTGGCAGGTGCAACAGAGGCAAGACCCCCTCTTCCCTGAACTGTCTGGCCAGTGTCGTTGCTTTAAAAACTCTGAGCTTTTCTGCTCAGCTATCAGTAGTTTAAGGTTTTTAGGGTTGTGTTTTACTGTCTAGGCTACTACAATTAAATCTTCTTCAACCAGGATTCTAAAACATACCTACTGTGCAATTCAGAAACTTTCAGTCTTTTGGTATCCTTGATAGTTCCATGTTGAGTGTCGCTTTATAATTCACAGCATTTGCAGTGTCCTTCTGACCCTTTCTTTCAGTCTTGAATGTGGGGATACCTGCATATCAATCTCCGGTACTTGTTTGTGTCTAAAGCTGCATTTTCTGTTCTGGAATTGGCTTTAAGGTGATACCGCATAGGTTTGTACTGAGCATTTATTGAGCTATGTCTTCTTTCCACCATCTCCCTCCTGCCCCCAAGTTACTTTTGCAGTATTTGTTAACCTATAGGGGTTGTAGTCCCTGTGTAGCATTAATCCAGCATTGGAATCAGGAGCCCAGCCTGATAATTGGTAGCTTGAAGACTGATTGCTAGAATTTGAAATGTTCCTTAGGTGCTACTGCTCAGTTTTTTGCTTAGTCCTGAAATCTTGTGGTGAGAAGGTACAGTCTGTATTACCCTTTGTAGACAGGCTGGCTGTGAGCATGCTGATGAGCAGCGCTCAGTTGTTACTAAGTATCAAATCATTGGGCAAGCTTAGTTATTAGAAACCTAAACTGGATGCCGTGTCCTAGGCTCTAGCTTCCTAGCTTATTAATATCCTCAGCAAGTGTGTCATGCTGTTGTGGTAGTGGTCTGGTACTCTTTAAATGAGCATATGATTGAAAGCAAGCTATCTTGTTTGTGTTTGAAGGTTTTGGCCTTATGCTCTGCAGAATGGCCAGTGTTCTTTTGAGATGTAGAGAAGAGTGCGGGATGGGCATCACTTGCATTAACCTGCTGAGCTGCCATTAACTCTCTGTATGCATAAACTGCTCTGGTCTGAGTGGGTGTTTGTGAAGTGTGCTTTTGCACATACTAGTTTCCTTCCTAAATTGTGTACTGTAGAATTGAGCTACTGTGATACGAACTACAATAGTAACATAAAATAGCTATAGAACTAAGCTACAGATGCTGAGTAGCACAATCTAATCTATTCCACTGGTTTGAGAAAAGATGTGAACTAATACACTGTTCTGAACTGGCTAGTTAAAGCTAGTTTGGCTCTGCACTATTACTTTGCTTCCTCTTAACTATAAGCTGTTACATTGTGTGGATGTCTTAAAATGTGGCTAATGCCTAGTGAAAAGGTTGGGGGTTCCTCGCATTGTATACGAATATAATCTATTTTCTTTTTTCTTTAAGTTATTCCTTATTGACTTTGGTTTGGCCAAAAAGTACCGGGACAACAGGACAAGGCAACACATACCATACAGAGAAGACAAGAATCTCACTGGCACAGCTCGATATGCCAGTATCAATGCACATCTTGGCATTGAGCAGAGGTGAGTTCAAGGAGATTACTGCTGTGCTTCTGAAGGCTGCAAGATAATCTTACTGTAACCTTCTGAAGTGTCTGAACTAACTTTATATGAATAAGTGGATATATCCCTTTGCAAGTGCTTTTCTCTTTTTGGCTGCCTATGCAAGGGTAGGGGAGGGAGATCGAGCACCTACTTTGCTTCTTGAAGAGAGTCTTAAGTCTTGCAGGCATGAGCTGAGTGTTCTGCATGCAGCTTTGCTTTTTTTAAAGGATAAGCTGTACTTTTGTTGATCTGTCAGGACCTTCACAAATCAAATGGTGCACTTCCTTGATGGTTTTGGTACCCGCTGATGCCACTGCTGACTGGGTTGAGATGCAGTTCTGTAGCCAGGAAGGGTATTCTATAGCTGATGTGTGTACTGTTTTCTCAGTCTCCCTTCAAGTTAGTAAACTATTGTTTGCCCTTTTGATTGCAAGCAAGACGTAGAGGTCTTCTGCTTCACTTGCACTGTATTTTGGTTTCTGGTGTACACAGCCATAGTTGTGGTTCTGTGTGTATGTGTATATATATTTATATGCTTGAGCTTTGGTTAATCAACAAACGCATTTTTATCATGGGGATCAAAAACATATTGCTTCTGCAGTATCTTAGCAGCAGTCCAGTGGAGATAGCAGTTTAGGTTGTCTGGAAGTGTCTGTCAGGCATTCATGAGGTAAGTGGTGCCTCTCTTCCCTTCCCTACCTGTGCCTAGGTATTGTAGTGTATAAATGTAATAGTGTGGCTTTGGCACGCGATGCTGAAGTGGCTTAGACATAGTTAAAACTTCCATGAATACCTGTGCTTCAGACCTTCAGTTTAGTCAAGATGGGAATGACAGGATTTCTAGTGGTCAACTTGAACAGAACATGTAATTTGCAAATATTTGGTGCTTTAAAATGCTCCTCTGAAGTGTTTCCCCTTTAATTTCCTTGAAGTTCCTTAAGTGTATTTTATTGTCAGTGTTATTACTGAAACCTACTTGACATGTGGTCAGGTAGAGTAAATGACTGGTGTCGTTCTGAAGTACGTTTTGTTGAACCCAAGCCATTCTTTTAAGTCAGTAGCTGCGCTTGCACCTTAGAGTGAAGGGAGTGAATGGCAAAGGACTATAGCTTTCGAAATTAGGTCTTGTATCACCTATGCTGGTACTGGGAATATTAATGTAATTAGAAACGTAGCTTGGTGCATGCTAAAAGCCATAAAACTGTCTAGGTGTAGCCAACAGTGAGACAAATTATGTTGTCAAGAGAAACTGGTCCTGAAGATTATGACAGAATATTTCAACTGTTAGTGCTGTACTTTAACTGTTATGGAACATATATTCCTATATGTAATGAAAGGGATTCTCGAGGAGTTATTTGCAATGTTTTCCTTTTAGTAATGGGCAGTATTGTCTCATTTTCCAAATCCTGAAAGTCACTTTTGTCGGTATACCCCCAAATGTAGCATATCTGTTACACATATACAGAACTAAATGTTTTTTACGAAAAATAATGACATTAAACATTTAAACAATGAATTGGATGCGGGATGGAAACTATTCATCCCTTTATTGCTTCTGAAATGACTATGCCTTCTCGAAAATATTATTTAATGTCGTGGCCCCTTACTGGTTCACTGACTCCTCTTGATTAAAATGTGCAGCTCTAGTAGAATTAGCAAGTTTTGCAGGCTGGAGTTTGTGGGCCTAGTATCGCTTTTCATCCCTCTCTGTCTGGCTGTGGTTTCATGTTACAGCTGAGATGACCTCAGAGCTAGCTGCTGTTGAGAGGAGGGAACCAATCGACTCTTTCCCTAGGTGCAGCTAGTGCTTTCTTGGCAAAATGGTTTAGGGGGCTGAGCTGATTTTCTTGTGGGATAGCTCCCTGAACTCATTCCCCAAAGGGTCAGAGAGGTGTGACACAAGTTAGGGGGTGATGGGCAGGCTGTTCTGGTGATTTTTAGTGGTTATATTGGGTTAGCTATAACAAAATGTCACCTACAAGTGGTGTTCTACCAAGATCTGAAGGTGGATCTGCCCAGGTTCTTACAGATTGTTCTCACTTAAAGGGAGCTTTTTACCCTCACCCCAATGTATAATCCTGTTTGCAATACTGCTCTCAGCCTTTTGCTCCCTTGTGGGGATAGTAGATGCGTAGTCTTTCCCGCTACCATTTAAGTGCTTTTCTTGCAGATCTGCTTGGTTGGCAAAGCAGCAGCAATACCTGTCAAGTTCCCTTGATAAGGGAGCTGGGAGGAGAAAAATCAGTTACTTGACTATTTCGTGTTAAATAGATGTTAGCTACAGAGGGGCAGTCAGGAAAAATGTGCTTCTCCCACAGCTGGGAAGAAGCAACTTTGCCAAGAGGAAAAAATTCATGGAGTGTTTTTTCCACTTCAGTGAGCTATATTGGCCTTACGTCATGAAAGCTAAGTAGCGAAGTATGATGGTGTTCATGTGGCTGACGTGTGGATCTGGAGCACGTGCAGTACAGAAAATGTTGGAAGCCTTTCGGATGAGAGTTTGTGTGCAAATTCTCAGTGAAGTCTGTGGATGGTTAGCTTTGGAGCTCTCTAGCTGCCTTGAACCAGACTTCTCGTAGGAGGAAAGCGTGACCAATTGGCTTTGTGCATGTACCTTTCTGTGTATTGCTCATTTTCTAGAACTCATTGAGAAAATTCAGAGTTTTCTTGCCAGCAGTGAAGAAAGAAAGGAGTTATGTACTTTTGGGGCTAGGTGTTCAGCATTGGTCCCAAACTGAGGCAAGGTTGAGGGGAAGATCTTCCTTAATGAAGTTAAGGCTCATGTCATGTGTCTCTGTTACAATGCGTTCTGTGGTTCCTACAGATAAAACTTGAGTTTCTACCGAAGGTACTTAAAAGTAGGAAGACATTTAATGTTTCTTTTTTTATTTTCCAAAGTTTTTACGGTTCCCAGATTACTCTAACATTACTGCAGATGGAAACTTAGCACACACAACACCTAATGACTATCCCTGGCTTGAAAAATGAATTGTATCTCCTTCCTGCTTGTGAAGATGTGTTACATGCCTGCCAGTGCAATCCTTAATACCTGGTGTCTTAGCTGTATTAGAAGGACACCTTCCTTTGCACCAAAGCTTAGGTTTTATTCCTCATTTATTCTTAAAAAAAAAAAAAATCAATGCTTGCACTATATGGAATCAAGTATGAAATGCCAGATTTCCTAATTCCTTGTGTTCTTCCTCTTTCCAGTCGTCGGGATGACATGGAGTCTCTAGGTTATGTATTGATGTACTTTAACAGAACCAGTCTGCCTTGGCAAGGATTAAAGGTAGGTTGTGTTGCCTTTGGGGTTTTTCCTCCACCCTTCTTTCTTTTTCCGTGTTTGGGAATCACATTTCTGCCCACTGGCCTGGGTAGGTGATTGTATATAATGTTTAGCTTGGTTATACAAAGCAGCTTTTCCCAAGGCATGGTATTTATAGAAAGGTTCTTTCTGCTCCTTGTGCAGCAGGCAGAATGTGTATTGGTTGATTGTCTTAAAAATTATTATGTTAAACAATAGCTTACGTCATCTTTGCAAATTATTGTTGTCCTGTTGTACGCTGAGGCCCTTTTTGGGAAGCAGAAAATAACACTGTTAGTGGCTCTTTGAATTGCTGTAGAGAGCATGGCAATAAGCCCTAGCAAGTTCAGCTTTAGTGGTACCTTCAGTCCAGTTTATGGCCTGACTGGGTGATTATTAGCTGCAACAGACTAGTTCCGAGTATTTTTGTGTATGATAGGCAAGTACAAGCACGCAAACATTTCTTATTTCTGTTAATAGACTTCAGTGATTTGTTTTCATTTTTTAATTGTTTTTCTTCCTCCACGGGAGAGTTGTGTAAGTCAAATGGTGTTGCAGCTGCAAGCTTTCTGAAAAGGCAAGCAGCTTGTGAAACACTAGAACTCTTCAGCTGCAAATGAATGTAGTGGCTGCTTACTGAAACACACGGGCGGCCCTTGAATAGTGCACTGAGTGGGAATTAATAGAACTTTGGCAATGTAACTGCAAGTCTGCTCTGCTTAGTGGACAAAAGCAGCAGCTAGAACTACACGAGCTATGCCATGTGATGGAAGCATTAGACTGCGACAAATGGTATTAAACTGTCCAAATCTTAATACCAGATTGACCTTCATTCTCTTGGCAATAAGTGTGCGGGGCTTGGAGATCTCACATAAAATACTTATGGTTGACCAAAGGATTTTTGACATTTTTTTTACCACTGTCCTTGTTAATCCAGCGTTACACAATATCTCATATTGTGACCTATGTGTTCCACAGGCTGCAACAAAAAAGCAAAAGTATGAAAAGATTAGTGAAAAGAAAATGTCCACTCCTGTTGAGGTTTTGTGTAAGGTAAGAGTTTCCAAATGATGTCATACTGTGAAATGGAAGTTCTTTTCTTGTTTGTTCTGGGTTTTGTGTTTTTTTGTTTGGTTTTTTTTTAAACTAGAGCCAATGTATTAGTCTCACATGGCATTTGCTGCTGAATAAGACTAC
The DNA here is from genome assembly GCA_033124195.1 of Coracias cyanogaster. NCBI lineage: Eukaryota > Metazoa > Chordata > Aves > Coraciiformes > Coraciidae > Coracias > Coracias cyanogaster. The sequence continues at coordinate 24,052 of JAVSBS010025763.1, forward strand.
TCTGGCAGTCACGGGTGCCTTGTCTTTGGCCACCCAGCAAGACTGAATGCATGAAATAGGGCAGGCATTCGTTGCTGTCTCTTGGCATAGTTCATGCCACCATCATTGCAGTTCTTGGTGATTGTCATTTGTGCAAGCTCTTCAGCCCTCTTAGGTGAGGCTTGTTCATGTCTTCAACCTATACAGTGGAAGTTCTACATGTGCCCACCTGGATAATTAAAACCAAGGTAGAGCTGTATAGCTTGCACATGTATACTTATTTTTGCCTCTTCAAGACTGTTTGTATTGGATTCTCTATCTCAAGTAGGGATTCAGTAGTGGAATTGGGTGCCAAGTGATGTGTAAAGCCGTGTCACAGAATTATGTTTTTCCAACGCTATCCTTTGGGTCTTAAGATTGCTCTTGAACTGGGATAGGCACATGCTTAACAGAGGTCCTTGAAAATACATGGTAGTTTTTGCACATTAAACAGCAGCACCAAGGATGGCTCTTTCTGGTCATGCACACGTATACAGGCTTATGCTGACATCATCTTCCGAACTGCTGAACTGTTACACTCGGTTTTCTTGCTTCTAGTGCAGCACTATGCTGTATGCTATTACCTGTTTGTGTGTAAATAGGTAAAGCAGGGATTCTCTGAAAGAGGTTTTCATGGTTTAAGTCTTTATGCTTAGTAGTGGTAACTGACCTTGGCTCTAGTATGCTCAAGTAGATTATCAAGGAAACAAGGGGGATCTTTCAAGAGACAATTACTACTTATTTCAGAGACCTAGTTAATAAGAACAAGGTTTAATTAGGATGAATTAAATGATTTAAGTGTTGTAAGTTGAAGGTTTTGGTAGCAGAGAAATTATAATTTGAAAGCATGCATTGGGTAACAATTCTGGGGAAGGAACATGTGCCTGGTAACTGGGTGATCAAATCCACTTTCTGTAATACAGACTAAATGAATAACTAGAGGCAAAGGAGAATTTACTTTTATGAATCTTCGACCATTTTTTCCTCCGCCATTATAGGTAGACATACAGCTTTTTGCCTTATTACAGGGTTATTAGAAGCTTTTTGCAGCAAGCCATGGTTTGATTAACATTGTTGATTTACAGGGATTCCCTGCAGAATTTGCCATGTATCTGAACTACTGTCGTGGCCTGCGCTTTGAAGAGGCACCAGATTACATGTATCTGAGGCAATTATTCCGTATTCTTTTCAGGTCAGTCTCAAAGTGGAAAAGTACAGGAATTTTTAAGTGCTTTACCAGTTGGTAACTGCTCTGTGGGACTTGCACTGCAGAAAGCTGCTCCATGTGTGTGGTGTAGGGAGTTCTGGGATTTGCTTTCATTTCAGAGTTTGAAAAGCTGTTTAAAGGACCTGAAAAATATTGTTCAACGTTAAATGCGAAGCAAAAAATTCTTATTTTCACACTGCATCATCTGACACTAATGCTAGAGGGTTTCACCCATGCTTCAAGATCTGTTGCAGGTAGCTTAAGAAATAGACCCCTTGTGGAGTGAACAGCATCTGTCAAAAGAGCTGCTACTGATCTTTCAAGAGTCTCCCTCCAGGTTTCTGGAATCCAAAATAATTTTTATTTGATCTACAATACTGCAGTCTGTCCTTAACACTACATATTTTTTAAAAAAAAAAGCAGAGGACTTTGGTGCAGACAGATGGGTGAGCTGGGTCATAAGGAAGTGCTGCTTCTACAAATACCCACTTCTGCATAAACAGTGAAGATGACACTGCTTGGTAGTATTTGGGCTTGCTTCAAGGATCCCTTTAAGTTAGTAATTAGCATTTATAAAGCATTCGTCTCCAAAGCAGCTTACAAAAAGAGTTAACCTCTAGTTCAGGGGTTTCAGGAAAGGTTTCTTGGTATTGGCAATAAGGAAGTTTATGGTGTATTACAGTAAAGTATTTCACTCTTTTCTAGGACCTTGAACCACCAGTATGACTACACATTCGACTGGACAATGTTAAAGCAGAAAGCAGCACAGCAGGCAGCCTCTTCCAGTGGGCAGGGGCAGCAGGCCCAAACCCCCACAGGCAAGCAAACTGACAAATCCAAGAGTAACATGAAAGGTTAGTAGCCAAGAACCAAGTGACGTTACAGGAAAAAAAATTACACTAATTTGGACAATGTCGACAATTTAAGTGTTAGATCAAGGAGGTGGTTTAAAAAACATATTTGGCTGTTTATTTAAAAAGCAAAAAAACAAAAGACGTCCTTGGAGAATTTGACTACTAACTTTATACCAAAATGTCCTTGTTCTTCATATCATTTCTTCTGGGGATTTTGGGTCATTTTAACCACTGCATCTTTTGCTCCTGCATTAACCACTTTCCAAAAACAAGAAACTGACTTGGTGTTGGGAAGGTGACATTTTTGTTTTTATTTATATATACATATATATTTATATATATATAAATATATAATACAATCCAAAATCCTAGACCTAACACTTCTGAGAGGATAAGCCTCATAAAATAGGCAAGGATCTAGAGACTTTGGGTTCTGCTCTGTTCCAGCTGGTACAGTGCTGTTGGTTTGCTTCTGTTCTGTGCCTCAAACGTTGGAAACAGAAAATTGTGAATGATCTGGCTTCCTTCAGTGGGTTGACATTAAGGCATTTGGTCCAGAGTTGAAGGAAAGGACCAGTGAGCTCAAAATGCCTTGCCTAGATGGAGTACCCCAAACTGCTGTGGACTGCCAAATCACAATTTTCTGAAGTATCTGGATGTTCTGGGGTGGGGCTTCAGGTTTCTTGACTGTTTTTTTTTCTAGGTTATGGTTTCAAAGGGAAATGTTGTGAAATGTTCAAGATGTAACTCTGTAAACTGAAAACTGAGTTCCGAAAAGGCACATGAGATTATTTTTTTTACACATTCTAGAAGCTTTTTTTTGTGACAGAAATCTGCCAGTATCAGCCTTGTAAGTCACTGAAGTGAGACTGCTACAGCAAGTGACTGTTACAGCCAATCTTGTAATGAAACTGATCCCTCGATGTGAGCTGTGGATAAAAGTGAAGCTAGTGACAGTGTTTGAATGAGAATAGAGAAACTAGATTTATATACTGAGGTATTGTACTAGTTCTCGCTACTCTTCAGTACCTTCTTGTCTTGGCTATCATTTTTATATGTATAAAATTGTATGTTAAGCTAATATAGCGGACCTGGAAGTCAAAGAAATGGCAGAAGTGTTTACAACAATCTTATCCAAACATGGTTTACCATGTGTTGTGACAGCATTCAAACATTACCGGGTGGCTTTAGTCAAAACAGCTATCCAGGAAAATGAAGTAAAATACTTGCCAGTCTTATGAAGACTCAATCTGAAACCATTTCTTGAAGAAAAAAAAAAAATCTTCTGTAGGATACCATTAAATGGTACCATTCTTTGTGGCATAGAGAGTCCAACTTGTTTTGCTGGAGCCAACAGGCTTTACAAGACTGAAGTCTGTAAACCAGTTCCTTCAGCTGAACACTGGTGTGTAGCAGACGTGGTGATTAAGCACCCAGGCTTAGGTTGCTTCTTGAAATACGGACGCTCTGACTGAAGTTCAGAGCCCACTACTGAGGTTTGCTGGTAGAGCAGGAGGAAATAACCAGAGCAAAAATGGGAATTCTTCCCAACAGCTCAAGCGAAGATCTTGGAGGTGATGATCTGTAAATGGACACTGCCCTGGAAATCAGGTTATATGCACTTGACATACTGTTTTGTTGGTCAAGTATGCTGAGGTTTAATGTGCTGCTCTCCTGGCTCAGGTGATCTCTGACCAAGTGCTATACCATAAGTTAAGAAAAGGTTGTTATAATGATTATCTGTCTCTGCCTCCTTCTGATGATTTGGTGACAGAGTGCAGAGCTGCAGCTCTGGCAAGCATGAGTAGCAGGGAAGCTGTCTCGGAAGCTGTCTTAGAGGTGAACCTTACAGATAATTTCTGTTTCTTGATGGCCATTGCTCATCACACTGTCCTTTCCTAATAAGGCCCATTGCTGTGGCTATGGAGAAGTTGCTGTTTTTCTAGCAGAATTTCATTGGCTCATGGAGTTAACAACCTTTTCGGGGAATGGTTCCTTCCGCTCTTGCCCAACATGAAGAGGCTTGCGACCCTTGGATTGATCAAGCTCAGATGTCAGCAAAGCATTGAAGAAGTGCTTGTCAAACATCAGAAGACTTGCCCAGCTTCCCAAAATAGTTAGCTTAGTCTCTTCATCAGAGTAAAGATTCCAGATTTTTAAAATCCTGAATGCCTTTGTGGGCGATATTGCCTGTTAATGAAGATTTTGTGGAACCATCTTAGCTCAGGCAGGAGGCTGTGTGGCTTACGTGTTGCTGTCACACTGAATATTAATGAAATACCTGGTTACTCTTTTTCCAGAGTTAAGTTAAATTCTCATGGAGTTGCTATAACAAAGCGTATGCTGGAAGTGGGTTAAAAAGCCTCATGGTATCAAATGATACCTCTCTGGTAGCCACATCCAGTTTAGCAAGAGTACTGGGATTAGCAATTACAGGTGCATTTATTGGTTAAAATCTTACACTATCCTGTATGAAGTGCAAGTGTTATTGAAGATGTGCATCTGGGCAGGGCAGTGGAATCTTAATTCTTTCAAAGTCCAGAGACTTAAATAACTTCAGATTGTTTTGGCAATTACAGATATTCCTGGCTGCCTTAATTCACATCTATATTAAACCGTCTCCCTGAGTCCTGTAGGCTGTTCAGGCTGAATGCTCTGTTTGGTTCCAGTGTAGCCAGTTCTGTCATTGGCCTTGTTAACAGCAAGATCAGCTGGTTTTGAACTTGGGAGAGGTGAACTGTTTCAACAGACAGAGCTTTTTCTGCTGACTCCAGGATGTGTTGCTCTGCATCTCTTGACAGTGCAGCACTTCAGGTGTAATCTGTAACAAATTTGTAGCAATGCTTACAGTCAGCTTCCTCCAGTCACAGAATAGACTCAAGCAGTCGATTTCCAGGATAAAGTCTATAGGTTCCATTTGTGAGAGATGTTTTTAGCTCACTTCAGTCTAGAGTTCTGTAAGCCAGTCTCGTTAGTGTTTGCTGGATGCCTGTGGTCATGGCGATATTTCTCACAACAGACTGCTAGTTTGCTACTTGAGATTTAGCTGGTTAACAGCTAAATACTTTGCTTATCTCTGCAGCTACTTAGAGAAAAAAAAGTTTGAATGCTTCTCCAGTAGCGGAGTTTCTTAGAGTATGACAGTAAGGTTACTCTTCCCAGGTTGATCAGATCGTCAGCTAAGCTAATAAAGCAATTTGTCTATCTCTCAAGTAGCATAGAGATGATCAAAGTTTTGGGTGTCACCCTGGAGGGACAAGGAGTGATAAATGTGCAGATGTGAGCTGGCCTTGTGTATATAGTGAAGATTTCTTAGAGATGCCACCATAAACTCTTTAGCGTGCTCTTCATACTGGCAAAGTCTTGTGCGCTATATGGATGTCTCAACATCTCCTTTGACAGCTGTGCTTGGGCCGTGCTTGGGAACAATTCTGGGTAGTCTTAAAAGGACTTGCAAGGCATGTTGTAGGTTGAATCCAGTTCCCTGTTGTTGTTTGCGGAGTTGGGCATTCTCTTGCCCGCAATACCTTGGGTTTCAGGTATATCATTTGTTCGTGTGTCCTTGGTCTTCAGGTTCAGAATCCTGTTTTCATTTCAAATGTTGAGGCTTCTCAAACAAGGAGTTGATCTGTTTCTTTCCACACTGAGAGCATACTCTTCCTTTGTTGACTTAGTTTTGGCTGCTTTGATGGAGAAAGTGGTTCAAATGATGAATCAGTGTTTGCTGCTGAACACACTGAATGGAAAAACAGCGTAACTTCTGGTTGTGTGCATCAAGTAAGGGTTATCAACCACTTCATGCCAGTGGAACTAAGTAATCACTGGAGTTTCTGTGAGAATCTGCACTCAACTGGGAATGACTCTTAATTCCATCTGGTGCAGGATGTTTTTTTTTGGTTTTTTTTTTTCAGAATTGCTAGTGCTGGATAAAGAGAATTGTCCTGCAGTGCATTAAGATTGGGTTCAAACAAAGCCATTTAATATCTTCTAAATGACCTGTAGTCTATTCTGAAGGAGTTAAAGCCATCTTCTGGGTACTATCCAGACACATTTTTGATGGAATGTCAGGCTCTGTTTAAGACTTGTGTGCGCTTGCCACTCTCTGGATGACAGCATAAGCTATAGCTCAGTTCAGCTTTGTATTTCCCTGCGAAGAGATTTCTATTGTAAAAGCTCAGGGCTGTTGCTCAGGTGAATTCATACATTGACAGAATACTAGGCTGTTTGGAGGGCAACTGGAGTGGAAACTCGCTTGGCAAAGTAGTTTTTGGTTGAGACTCTGATTGCCTCTTGAAAGCACAGTGCTACTACCTGAGTCACCAGAAATGAGTAGAGAAGCAGTCACATGAAGATAAGACTGGCTTAGCTTGTAGTAACTGGTTCTTTGAGATTGCTGTCTGGATTCCTTGACTCTCCCTTTTCCACACTGTCTCGAATTTGTCATTTAGGGTACTGAACTTTAAAAGAATTGTTGTTGACAGCCCACCTTCCCTGTCACATAAGTTGTTTCACTTGTCCTTCCAAGGACAGAAAGTATGCTGGGTTCCTAGTCACTGTCAACAGTTCTCACTTCTGTTCTGGTTGCCCAGAGTGTCCTACATGTGAGCATGTAGTGAATACCAGTTACTGTAAGGTAAGTTATTCCTGTTCCTTAACTTTGGTCTGTGTGACACTGCTGTACCATGTCTCTGAAGAGCACCACTGCAATCAGATGACAGTTTGACATTCAAGGATATAAACATGAGACATTGCAGGCAAGTAGAAAACAATCCTATGAAATTACATCCTGCTTCCTAGCAGCAGCAACACAGCTTGTTTTCAAACTGTTGATCTGAATTTCTGTTTGAGGAATGTGGCATCCGGCTGCTGCATAAGCCTGTTTTCCAGGACAGCAGTAGATGTGTGTTTGAGCTAAAGCGTGGTGGCAGATGCTGGTTAGCTTTGGAAATGGAGACCAGGAACTCTGCAGTTCGAAGCCAGAGCAGCATTTTCCCCTTTGAATGACCATAACTAATGTTTAAGTTTCCTACTGTGAAGTCTGTTTCTCATTTTCATCCCCTATCAGTAAGTTGTCCTTGTGTTTATCTTGCAGGTTTCTGAGCATGGCGAGGATGGGACAAAGCAGAGCAGATTGGAGCAGGACTTGTCACTCCCCAAATCCTAAAAATTTTAGTTCATACGTACACTTGCCAGTGGCTGTGGGCAACCATTTACTTGGTGTAAAGAACTTAATATCGGTATAAACTGGCTCTGGGCAGTGTCAATGATGCTGCACTTTGAGTTGTAGCAGCTGTAATTGTGAATATTACTGAGATAGTGAAACATGGTGTCCAGTTTTCTATTGCATTTTTTTCAAGTGGAAAAGTTAACTAATGGTTGACACACAAGTGGAGAAAATTGTGCATATGCCAATTTTTGTTACCTTTTTTACTTTGAACTACACTGCTTATGAGATCTCATTGTTTTGGAAGAATGGCATGAACAGTCTTCGGCGATAATTGTAAACGCTCACAATTGTGCACTCTTTTCTGGTTATTCCTCCCTGGGTTTTGAAAGTTGTACACTTAAAACATTCTTAAAGTTGTTGGCTTCTATGTGCAACATACCAAGCCAGCTACATGGTAGTAACCAAAGATTCCAGTTTTTAAGCATATGAAAGACTCTGCCTGCTTACCTGTGCTAGAAATAACAGCATCTAAAGTGAAGACTTAAGAGAAACTTAGCGACTACTAGATAATCTTTAGGACTCTGCATTAACTCTATAATGTTCTTGGTATAAAAGGAAAAACAGCATATTTGTCACAAAATTTAGTTAACATCTTACAACTGAACCTGTATGTAAGTTGCTTAGATAAATGTAATCACTGTAAACATCTATATGATCTGGGATTTTGTTTTTATTTTGAAGCGGGAGCTTTTTTGTTTACAAGTTCATTAAAAACTAAAACCTGTTTCTGTAAGGAAATGAGATTTTTTTTTAATTTGCCTTGTTAATTCAGTTTAAGAAATCTACATTACCCTGTTTTTAAACCAAGTTTTGAGGCCATTCGTTAAGCAAAAGAAGTCATATTTCTTTCTAAATCATTTTAGATTTAGTGTTGTAACTCTCTTTCTCGTTTTGTTTTTAAATAAATTTTGTATTTTTCCTTGAGGGGAAAGGGGCAGTCTTACATTTTTATAACTTGTTGTTTGAGACCAGCCCTCTATACTGAGATTGGATTTTTTTTTAAATGAAGTGGCATCTTCTGCAGACCCGGTACTGGCAGCCTCCGAGCACTGCCATGCCATCAATCGGCGGGACTGACTTGTGATTGCTAGTTTTGAGAAAAATTTGAATGGAGTATTTGGATGGTTTTAAACCAAGGCATTTTCTTTCAAGTTCTTGTGAAGTGGATATGAACAGATTTACTCTTGTTCGTGGGGACAGCCTCGCACCATGCAGAGTTCACATTGGTTACTGCCCCAGGCTGTCTTCCTTCTCACTCCTATTCTAGCCCAGCTGAAAGAAAGAAATACTTTTATTGCTGGTAATTCTTTAACAGTGTAATTTATTCCTTTATAGCATGTCAGAATAAATTAAAAAAATGTCTGAAAATGCTGCCAGATGCCTATTGTGTAAATGTTGTTTCTATGTTAGTGTTTTAGACTGTTTTCATGCATGTAGCAGAGTTCCTGCTCACAGTTCATGTTTCTACTGTTTGAAGAGGTGTTTCATTCTGAAAACTGTTTCTTGAAAATGATACTTCCACTGTGTGCTCTTGTCATCACAGAGCAGTAACCTGGATCAAGGCTGTGCTCTTGTCCAGTCACTGTGCAATACTCTGTGGAAGAAGGCTCTGCCCTGAGAAGATGGAAGGGACCTTTAAAGATCATCTAGTTCAGCGTGCCTGCCATGGGCAGGGATATCTTTCACTATATCGTGTTGTT
>JAVSBS010025767.1:0-35481 GCA_033124195.1 Coracias cyanogaster
TTGGGCTCTATCATGTAGCCAGTTCTTAATCCATCTCACTGTCTGTTCTTCTACCTCACACTTCCTGAGCTTGCTCATGAGGATGTTATGGGAAACTGTGTCAAATGCCTTGCTAAGGTCAAGGTAGTTTACATCCACTGGTCTCCCTGCATCTACCCATTTAGTTATGACATTGTAGAATGCTATCAGAGTAGTCAAGCATGATTTCCTCTTGGTAAATCCATGCTGACTACTTCTGATAACCTTCTTGTCTTCCATGTGCTTAGAGATGACCTCCAGAATGAGCCACTCCATCATTTTTCCAGGGGTGGAGGTGAGGCTGACTGGTCTGTAGTTTGCTGGATCTTCCAGTGTCATCAGTATGAAGAGCCAGAGTTTTAGTGGCTGGGTTTTAATGTCTAGTGACCAAGATTTTTTTATTTTATTTTTTTTCGGAAATGTGAAATGTAAGTAATTCACTCTTACATGTGAGAATCCAACATCTTACGACACTATGTATAATAAATAGTTTGCTTTTCCATACATCCGTAACTGAACTTGCACTGTTAGGTCAGCAGAACATGATGCAGAAGGGTAGCTGGGCCGATTCTCCAACAGTACGTGGCCGTTCCCACCTAACTGCTCCTTCCATTTAAGTGGCACAGAGAGAAATAACACATCTTGTTAAGAACAGCAGCACTCAGAGACAATGACTAAGGAAATTCCATCCATTTTGATTTGTCTGGTAAAATTAGACTTTTTAACAATAAATCATAACATTATTTAAAGAATCAAAGTGGTAATTAGTTTTTAGCTTCATTTATTTTGGAGAGGCTCTTAGGTACAATGCGTAGTTTCACAGTTCTTTGAAGAATGGCCGCACAGCTTCTCTACACGCTGTGTGAAGCTTCTATATATTCTGCATGTACAAATTAAATGGTATTTTCAGGGTATATGAAGTTGCTTTTAATTTTATGGAAAGACAAAAATCTGACCCATAATCTCTTCAAAGTTCTGCGGAGATACTGCTCATAAATGTTCTCTTTGGGATTTTAAATGTTCCAAAGTAAAAAGGATCCCCAAAGAAGTCTTCATTTCCAGATGTTGAGATGCACATGATCAGATACACTATGTGAAGTACAACTAAAATGAAAAGGTGTAAATATAGTAGATCACACTTATATCAAGTTCCATATCATTTGAAAGTATTTTATGATGTACAAGGGAAAGCTGAAAAGATGTAAGTAACAACTTACCTGTTGTTAGCCCTGAGGTGTGCCTTGTAATTGTACATCTTAACTACGTGTGATTGCATTTAAGCTGCTTTTCCCAGACAAAATTTCCCAGGGCAAATATTCTATGCATTGTCCCATCGGTGTGTCTTAGCAGTGCTTAAACTGAGACAACCTGTGCAGCTGAAAGGTTAGTTTAGCCTCAGATTTGTTTGGTTCAGCTTAATTCATGCATGGTAATACTTCTGCTCACTCTAAAGTGAACTGAAAATAACGTTTTCGTAGAAGTCACAGAACAGTGATTGGGTGATTAGGTGACAATGTTATTTGGTCATTCAACTCATGCAGCTACAATATCCCACGTGCTGTGGGAAATCTTCTTTTGGACTGTTACTGCAGAGTATGCTCCATTGTCGAATAGATGCAAAACAGGAAATTAAAAAGCTGATCAGCCCAGCTATTCCTCTTTAACTTTATTTACACAGTGTACTCAAAAGGTTCTTTCAGAGCTGCTGTGGACTATCTAGGAATCCAGTCCAACAAATCTTTAATCTTGTCCTTAAAAGGACATTATTTAGTAAAAGCAAAATTATTTGCTACAATAGAATTATTTCTGTACAACAACTACTTCTAAATTATATGAACAATTACAAATGACAAGTATTTCATTTTCTATTTGTGTTACTATGCTGCAGTTTAAGGTCTTCTATTTCACAGCCACTCAGAGTTTTCTGGGAGGTGAAGGTGGTGGTACCGCAGAGGCCTCTGTGGGCAGTTTTCTGAGCAGTACTGTGCTGCCACCATCTAAGGCACCTTCACGGACTGGGTTGGTTTGCTGCCTGTCCATGTACTGGGTATCGTACCACCTTCCTGGAGTCACGCACCAGGGTAGAGAATGAATGAAAGCACCAATAAAATCAGAACAGTGAAGTAAGTGGGTGGTATAAATTAGGAATCACTTTTTCTGCCTTACTGAGTCTCCTATATGCAAAAATTGTAACAGAGCTCTAGACTCATCAAAACTTTCCAGCTGTCATTTAAATGTTTATGGGACTTGTAAAAAAAAAATTGCTGCACCTAAGGAAAAAAAAAAGTGGCTAACACTTTCTTGAAGAAGACAGATTATTAGGGCCTATTGCAGAAGCACCCTCACAAATTTCTGCTTCACTCAGTCCTGCTGAACATGTAGGGCCAAAGCCAGAGATGGTGCAGGGTACAGTAAGACTGATCGTTACATCTGCAGGCTGAGTGTGGCCAACAACACTGCCTCTGAAACTAGGCCACTGACGGCCAAATGCCTGCTGGTCTTGCTGCATATGTGCTGAAAAGAACACAAATAATTTTCATTTCCTGCCTCACACAGAGTGTGCACATACACTGCTCAAGCATTTAGTGAACATGGTGATTTGAGTCTTCTGTGTAAATTAAGAGTAGTTTGTGTATAGTTTTACAGCAGAAAAACTGATATAAGAATACCAAATGAAAGTAGAATTTACTCCATAAAATGTCTGTTTTCATTGGTCTTTAGATGAAAACAAAGTAAAAAGAGCATGGAGAATAATTATTTGCACCAAGGATATTAAAGTTATAGGCTTAAGATGAATTATAATTCCGTATTTAAATACCTAAATAAGTGGCCTAATCAGCAAAGATTGTTAAGTGTCAGCATATTCTAGCAACTATCTTTGCTGTGTTCTGCACACTTAAATGATAAAACTAGTAATATGGGTACATAAAATGTGGTTTTAGGGACTTCTAAAGATACTTGACCTTTACAGTACTACTGTTGTGAAGGTGTCTTTTCAAATAAAAAATAAGGAATTTTTGTATATCCTGACACGTTCTTAAAACACTTGGAATTCCTTTTCTAAAAAAGTTACTATTTTTTTCAAAGAGCTTTTCACAAGAGTAGAGTTACACAAGCTGGCATTCTCTAATGAAGAGTAACTGAGAGCTAAATAATTTCTTTAATTTAGATGATAACTTTTTTATTCATTCAAAGTAATTCTTCAGTTGAGTGTAGATTCTGTTGCTAAAAAGTTAGTATGTGTTCACTAGAGTAGTTAAAATCTAAAAGTGCCATGCTTAATGGCATATTGTTTTCTCTGAAATATTCATTACTTGTGACCCAAGAGCTGGTTGAATGCCTGTCAAAATTATGGCACTTTGTTAGAAAGTAACTTTTTCATCCATTTAACTATTTTTATTAATTTTAATACTGTTTCATTGTACATCACTTTTACTTGAATTCAGATAGCCATGAGAATCGACAGGGTTCTGAAGAGTGAATACTCTGTCAGATTACTATTTTCCAGGTTATGTAAAAGCACTATTACTTAGATTTCATTTTATTTACAGAAGCTGCAATGAAACCTTCATCTTGCAGCTCAGATTTTTTTCGTAGTCTACCAGCATCCCATAAACATTGCTTTTCTCAGTTCTTTACTTTGCAGAGTTTGGTAATTTGTCCTTTAAAAACACCTCACACATACTTGGCCAGTACTTCCCCTTAACTGTAGCCTCACAGATGATGAAGTTTTCTTTTTCAGTGCAGTATAACATCATCAAACGTATCTTGTATGGCCCTCCCAACATTTTCCAGATCATTCTGTAAAGGTAAGTGGCAAATGCCCATTCTTTCTGTTTTGAAATGACCTTACAGTATTAAAGATTTGTGACACGTTTTCTTTCTAAACAAAGAAGACACTTGGTTTCAATGAAGTCGTATTTCACCTTAGCTTTCTCAAAAAGCTCAAAATGTAAATCTTCTAAAAACTGAACAGCATATATTCACTGCAGATACTGGTCCGTTTTGAGAATAAAGACATTTGTAGCATTTGTTTTTCCCACTTTCCAACACATTGCTGGTATTGCAGGCTGACTTCTTTACTCATGTTTATACCAAAGTCCAAATCAAAAGCTGAAGAGCCAAGAAGCTGTTTCTATCATGACAGTTCACTTGGACCAAAGCAGTTTTGTGTAATTTATTAGTACATGATATCTTCTGCTGTAACATTTGCTTCTTCTGTTTTAGTCTTGATCTTAGGGAAATTAATCCCACTGATAGCTATTAGCAGCAAATTTACTGCGTGTGCTGTGGCACTTGCCACACAAAGCCAAAAACAGCCTTCAAACTGTTCTTCTAAGATAACGAATTGAAAGACATTTTCCCGAAAATTGGCAATTCTTTCTGTGAGGCGATGAAGTTTCACAGCAGCCATAAAGCTGGTGACTGCAAGTACTATAAATCCACCTGCAACAAAATAAAAAAAAGCATTCACTGTTATTGTCAAAACAAGACAGATATTTAGTTGTGCTTCAGAAGGCTTACTGAGTACAACAGCGAGCGTTATACAGAGTAGGGACAGCCTTAGGCATGGCTCAGACACCTTCAAAATGCTTAGTCTTCATTGTATGGCCAAACTTCATAACTGGTGTTTGCAATAAAGTCCTTTTATCAGTGATATAGGGCCTAAAGACTGGCATTCATAGCTCCTGTACAAAGCTGACTAGACACAATAAACCAAGATGCCACTTGCCAGTTCTGTTTTGAGAGATGAGAATTCACAGCTAACTTTATTTTATTCACAAGTATTTCAGCTGAGATACTGTCGCGGATCCGAGCGCGCAATACTTAGTAAGGTAAGAGAAGGAACTTTTAACATTTTGTATGAATGTGACTGGTGAAAAATACTGGTAAATGGTTTTACCTGCGAGGAAGTTCCAAAGGCCCACTCCTGCTGGACCTTTAATAGCGCGGTAGGGAACTTTTATTGCATTAAGAATGCAGAATCCAAAACTGACCAGCGAAAAGCAAATAGCCACACAGAGGAACATTATAATCATCACATGCAGGCCTGTATTCAGCTTTTTCACCATGTGTGGGAAAACTGTAAAGAAAAACAATCATCTGTTCAGTGTGTATTTTTACTTGACAACAGTAAACATCACGCTGTGCTAGTGCTACAAACTTAAACAAGACTATTTTTGACGGAGGCGGTCACTTCAGGTTGTTACATCTTAGTTCATGACGCTTTATTTGTCACTGCATTGGACATACCAGGGATCTTCTAATACAGGAGTAATCCTTTACACAAGGTCTGTGAACAAGGATTCAGGCTTAAGTCCTATTTTATTTATCTAGCTGTGTCTTTTCTCTGCTACTGTATTGTCTGCTGCATTCTTTTCTCTTTTTCACCTCTGCCGTCCATCCCAAACTCCTTTTTTTTGAGCTTCCCATTCCTGACCCGTGCTTTTAATCACATCCCTCTGAAATCGGATAGTCCCAGTTTCCTTGTCAAGCTTCCTTGCTGCCTAAAATGGTATCACTTCTTTCTGTGTTTATTTTCTCATGTTATTCTTCTTTCTCTTCCTCCCTTTCTTTAATAGTGGCTCCAGTGAGATCTGCTCTGATCTCATACTTCCTAATGCTGCAGGTTTCCACTTTCAGATTTCCTTCTTGGTTTCTCACCTAGTGTTCATGGCCCCTTTATGTTCTTCTGGGTATCTGGCAGTGTTGTAGTTAGGTCTGTAGGAAGCTTATAAAGTATTGCAGTCGGGTGGGCTTTAGGTGAGGTGCTCACTTGTTTTGCTGTAGGCATGAGCTCTTCCTCAGCAGCCTGTCGCTCACCTGTCTCTAAAGAACAGTGACTTTCTTGGTTTTGTCTTCACTGACAGATTTACTTCGTTGGAGGGCCAGACTGGCCAGCAGCAGGGAAGTGTGGAGCCCCTGAGCATTCAGTTTATCCTGCAGCCCTTTAGTAACAGAATCAGAAGAAATGTGAGTAGGGAATTGTAGGCGACGTGCTGACTGACAGGAATGAGAGAAGCGGATTGAGAAGAACCCTAAAATACAAGCTGCTCAAGAAGAGCCCTTCAGGTAGCATAGCACTGCACACTCATATGTGTTTTGAAGAACTAACAGCCTCATTACTAAAAAGAAGGTACATTGTATTGTAAACAAGTACATAAATTGCTTCCTGTGCTGCACAACTGAAAAACCTAGGCAGCAATAATTGGTAGATGTCACAGTGACCATCAGGTGTACCATTTGGTCATCAACACATGACAGAATTCTAGTAGATTATGTAGAAAACTTCATCCTGTACAAATTCCATACAAAAATTCATGATTCAACAGTTCTGCTTTTTCAGTAGCTCATTCTGGGGTTGTAGCTGGGGCTGGTGTACATGGGAGCTACAAAAGAGACTCTGACAACATGAAAAAAAGAGGGCAGTAAATAAGAATCAGAAGTATATATGAGAAGTGAGACACCAAAACCCAGCTTGCTTTCTTACTGGAAAATAACTGGCAGTATAACAACAGAGCAAACAGAATTTAGCCTTCTTGTCAACCAGCAGAGTTTTTAAGGGTGGATTCTCTTGCCTCTTTTCTGGGGCTGTCAGCCAAGTTCCAAAGACATGACGAGTGAGCCTGGCTTAGCACACAGAAATAAGAATCCTCAAGAAGGGTATTGCCATGGAGGCTCCTGACACATTCCAGTGGTGTTTGCTGGATGCCTGGCTTCCCCAGCTGGTTCTCAGGGCTTCATTCATGTGTTAAAAACAGAAGCATCTTATGTCAATTTAGGTGCCTTAGGACTACCATTAACAGTCATGTGGGTCTAACGTACAAGCCGCACTCTGTATGGGACACCTCCAGAAGCAGCAGCTGGAGGCCAGATGATACACCTTGAGGAGTCTAAAATAGCACTGGACACCTCTTATGGCAATTGAATCATGCTGTCACTGTCCCAGTTAAAAGAGAGTGTGCCAGCTGTAAACCTACTCCCGTGAGTGTTAGCACGGTGAAAGGCGATGCACTAATTACTGTGCACTGCGATTCGGAGCTCCAAAGTGCCCGAGCTACTGCAGGGTATGAGGTGCTCGCTCGCTCTGTCGTGCTCTGGGCTGCCTGTGCTGTCCAGCTGTGCTAACACAGTCCCCAAGAAGGCTCTCATGCCTTGCTCCCCACTAAGTTCAGAATGCTTGGAGATAAAGGAGGACATTCAAAGCAGAAAAAGTCAAGTCCAACTCAGAACCCCCAGAAGTCCTGCTGGCCATTGTGCAAAAGTATCTATAGCGTGACACCATTTTGACACCAGTATTGTGAAAGTATCAAAGCTGATAGAGCTATTAAAATATTTAAAAGGGAAAATCTCTGGGACCCTTTGCTTACCTAAATGCACAGTGGTGCCCACTGCATTTAATGAGCCAATTTTACAGTTCTGAAAACTCTTGCTTCAGCAAGATCTTTGTTTATCTAAGGAGTGTAGGATCACGTCCTCCAAGTATGTATTGATGCAGTTCAGAGTGATGTTAGAACATTAGTCTTTCGTCTTAGGTTACACAGTAGTTAATCAGAAATTAGAGTCCAGAAAGTTCACAGAGGTTTGAAGTAGATTGGATACATTTTTCCTCATTCTCTCTGACAGGAAAGGGTAAAAGAACAGGGATTGTATTTCTGAATGCCCTGAAGAAGAGCAGAGCGGACCTGGAAGAGCTTTGACGTGATGGCCTGTCTGCTAGCCCATCAAACTCACCAGATAAAGCATTTGAGCATCACTGCTATGTCCATGTCATGAAGTTGCAGCTGCAGTCAAAGCTTGAGCAAGACTTGGTTATAGCAAAACCAACTAGTCCAGATTCATCACAGCCTAACAACTGGTCATGCATATCTAAGTTGAGGTTGCTCTTCTGGTTCTCTTCTCCATTCCCTCTGAAGTCCTATAGTCCTGCCTTCCTTCCAGTTTTTATAGTGGTGCTTGTGCAGCTGTGTAGTCAGCCATGATCCTATGGGAAACTATATATTTTTTTTGCAGGTTAATATTTTTGGCCAACTTAACTTCCTGAACTACATCACAACAACAACTGGAGAATCACTGCAAAGGATGGGGCTGGACAGCGTTGTCGTGAGCCATGGAGAGGGTGAGACTGCGGCAGCTTCAACTCGAACTGGTTTACATTGCAGTGGATCTCCACACTGAACCAAAGATCTTCAATGCAAAATGTAATTTTCACTACAGCACAGGATGTGTGAAAACTGGAAATAATCCAAAGTATGGATCAACATCTGAGTGCTTTTGAGACTTCAGGAAAATCTTAAAAGAGTTTCTACAGTTTTTAAGAACTCAGGATTTTTTTTCTCTCCAAAGTTACCAGAAAATAAGGTAAAATATTCTTCAGCATTTAAATAAAGTGAGGAGTATCTGCTATGGCAGACATCTGCATTAGGACAGCTAGAGAAATACAGAAATGTGGCCAGCTAAATAAATCTCTACCTGGTAAAGGGAAAAAAAAAGGGAGGAATTCAATGGAGAAGGCAAGGACAGAGGCACAGAGAGATTCCAGAGTGAAACTGGCATAGGAAAGAGTCAGCCAAGGGCAAAGCCTGATTTACAGGGTCATCTCCAAGTGACTTTCTCTCCCCTTCACAAGATGAAAAGGAAACCTTTAGTTTAGTCCTAGGGATTTTTTTTTCCCCATCTTGATTCCAGAACACAACTGGAAGAAAAAAGCTAGCCGGAAATGATATTCACGCTCAGATCCCAAACACAAACACCACAAGTCAGCCACAGATATAGATTTAATAATTTGCACCCTATGTGTTCCATAAACAAAAAGAAAAGAACGTTTTTTAAGGTTGAAGTAGACCTTAGAGTCAAGAGTCAACCAGAACGGTACTTACTTGTGAATTTGGAGCTCCGCCCGCCCAACCCACACTGGCGTATTTTGCCTCCCCGAAAGAGTCCATAGTAAATTTCTCCAATGAACTTGACCAGCTCTGGATCTGTGGCATTGACCAAATCAGCTCCTGTTTTGCAAAGGATCTTTCCAGTCATCCACTTGGGGGTCCCCATGGCAACAACAATCAAGATAAAAGACACAAAACTTATTAGAGAAGCCAAGGCAAATAAAGTCTTTTTAAAACAGCCAGGCATCCTAGTGGTTTCAAGGGATCATCTCCAAGGCCGCTCTGCAGCAATCAGGCACATTTCCCAGTTTTCCTCATGCTCCGAAATCCACAAATGAATAGCGGGCATTTCAAAATACATCTCATTGTATTTTGAAAATCAAGTGCAAAAATATATTTGGCTGCGACAACATCCTGAAATGGCTGCAAGTAAGAGCTTCATCACACCGGAGGGCGGTGATGCTTGTTTCTGCAGAAAGTAATCCTATAGCCGCTGCCTGGCTCGTGTTTCATCAGAGGTTTAATTGTCTTGCTCAAATGACATCAAGTTCTTTACTGTCACCTCATGGGAAGAAAACTAGGAGCAGGATCCAGTTATGTAGATTATTTAAAACGTGGGTAAGTGTCTGTGTGCAAGGGACAGAGCATTACAAGCCGGTCACTTGGGAAGGGGGCTTCTGCCGGGGGGATTCTGCCGCCTCGCTCGGCGCGGCCCCGACATGTCCCCGCGGTCAGAGCCGCCGGGGCCGCCCGGCCCTTCCCTCGCCCAGCCTGGCCACCGAGGTACCGAAATGGTGCTTGGCGATGCCGCGGTTTCACGTAGGGTCTGTAGAAGGGAAGCGGGTCGCGCACAGCTCCTCGCAGCCCCTTGCAGCGGCGGAGCGCCGGGACTGAAGCAGGCGGCGTAATTCAAGCTACAGGTGGGTGCAGGAGCCCTGAGAGAGCCGCCGTACGCTGCCTGCGCGTCTACGGTTACCGCCACTTAAGACCTGCAGGGACCTTTATAACCGCTAATTAATTAACCCTGGAGGGCAGGTAACGCGGCCTGTCGCGGGAGCTCCAGGCCGGGCGGGCGGATGGATTGGATTGGATGGATGCCAGCCCAACACCGGGCCAAGCCCGGGCTCGGAAGGCCCGAGCGACCCGCGGGTGGGGGTTTCCTGAGGTAAAACTCTCGCAGCAGGCGGGGACTCGGCCGAGGCACCAGGACTCCTCCCCGTCCTCCCGGCTCCGTGCGGCCCCGGGCAGGCGGCAGCAGCAGCGCCCGCCGTCCCCGCTGCCAGCCGCCCGCCGCCGGGGCCGGGCCGCGCCGCATGCGCAAGCGGGGCCGGGGCGAAGGGAGGGGCGGGCGCGGGCAGCGAGCATGGCTGCGGCAGGCAGGGTGCTGGTGTACGGGGGCAGAGGGGCGCTGGGGTCCCAGTGCGTGCGGTACTTCAAGTCCAGGAACTGGGTAAGCGGCGGGTCGGGGGGTGGCGAGCGGGGAGCCCCGCTGCCCCGGGGAGAGGCGGCCGCCGGGAGAGCCCCGAGCCGCGGCCGGCGCTCCGAGCAGCGGGCCCTAACGCGCCGTCCCTCTCGCCGCGGCAGTGGGTGGCCAGCATCGACCTGGCGGCCAACGAGGAGGCCAGCGCCAGCGTGGTGGTGGCGGCCACCGAGTCCTTCCCCGAGCAGGCCGAGCAGGTGGGTCCGCGTCGCGGGGGCTGGGGCGGCCCTCCCCGGTCGGGGCCTCCGGCCTCTCTCCGTGTTCTCCCCCGTTCGCCCGCTGCCGGCTGCAGGAGCCGCGGCGAGGACGGCGGCCTGGGGCCGGTCTCGGGCAAGGAGCCGCCGCCGTGGGGCTGAGGCGCCGGGTTCGGCGCGTAAAGCAGTTGCCGCTTTTTCTCTTGGCTGCTCGAGAAGCCGTGGGCGGAACCAGGTGAGTGTAAGGAGGATGGGTCAGGACATGGAACATGCAGCGGTTCCTCCCGGTGCCTGGCTCCGACTCGCGGTGTGTGCGGGGCGAGGCCAGACTCAAGGCGCGCAAGCCCCAGCCCCGAGAGAACGCGCTCCTTTCCTCAAAGCTAGATTTGGGAGAATCCAGGCTAGTTTAAAAACCCGCTTTGCTTTATTCTCAAGAGATAGGATTTACTTTTAAAATTTGAACTCCTGAACCTATTTCTCTGATTGATAAAGTGAATCGCTAGCCAGTAGGTTTTCTTTATATCTACATGACTCTTAAGGCTTTTAAAGAGTAACATGGAACGTCTGCAATGTGTTTGTCAATGCTGAGTCGTTGGCGGTTTTTTCTTTTATGGCAAATGGATTGTTTGCTTTTCACCCTGGCAGAGAAAATTCATAGCCAGCAAATTTATTAGCAACTGTGAAGTCTTCTATTTGAAAGAAAAATATATACTGGATACCTAAAAGTATGCAAATTCACATTTAGGGGCCAGACTCAAACTGATGGTTGTGGTATAGATGGAAGTAAAGAGAAAGTTAATTTTTAGTTGTTCATTTCTTGCACTATCATGAAAAGTCACTCCAATAGTTCTGGTGAGGTGTGGAGTTTCATTTCCTGTACTAAACAGCACCATACCCAGAGAAGAACCTGTCAAAAAGTAACTCACAAACAAACAAATTTGTTAATGGTATAGGTAAGGGTCAGATCTTTCAGCCTGCTCAAATCAGTTATATCCAGTGACATCATGCATTATGTGGTCTGACTTTCATCTCTAGTTATTTTTCAACACCGTTATTTTGTTTTGAGTTCATAGATCATAAATGTTACTTTTCAGTAGCTCTTTAAATTGCCATGTGTTGTGTTACCCAGCTACAGAACTAGAAAAAAAAGTAACTTTAAGGCAGTCTTGATATTTAGTCCTTTTATCTTACCAGTCCAGTGTTTTCAATGTGTTTTTGTTCTGTGTATTGAAGGTGACAGCAGAGGTTGGAAAACTTCTTGGTGAAGAAAAGGTGGATGCCATCTTGTGTGTAGCAGGAGGATGGGCTGGAGGCAGTGCCAAAGCTAAATGTAAGCCTTTGGTACATGCATACTAGTGAACACATGAATGAAATCTGAGAGGAATCATTAAAAATCATGGTAATAAAGGTATTTGAGATCATATTTCTTCCTGAGTCCAGAAGAGGACATGAGTGTAAAAGTACAGAATAGCTCAGTCACGATGCTTCTTAGTGCTTCTCTGAATTTTTGCTGTGAGTAGATATTTGCGCAGTGCTTTGTATTCTCAGTAATACTTTTTGATGCACCGGTTCTCAGCAGAAAAATCTTGATGTGCTTTATGAAGGAGTTCAGCATTATTATCTATGAAGTAACTTTTGCCAAGGTTACCTGTGTCAGGCAAGTTATGTAAGACTGTGGCTGGATAGAAACATTGATGTTGTTTACTGATTCATTGCTTTATGCATAAAACCTTGGTTGCCTCCTGCAGCTCTCTGAGCTATTACTGCACAATACAGTATTGGTCTAATGACTTGGGGTCATGCTACTGAAAAAAGCCTTCAGTTTAAAAAAAGCTTTTAAACATGTGATATTCTGAATGAAATTTTATGCTTTATCCACTAGTGTAGATATACAAGAAAAAAAAGCTTTGTTTTCTGCCTGGAATAAATCTGGTAAAATGTGTCCTTTTCTTCCCCCCTTTCCAGTTTTGGGCACTACAGGCAAAGATTTATTTTAGTGGAGAGGCAGTATGGGAAGGCATACACACTGACACCATAGTTGCATTATATTAGATTGTTATTAGCGTGCACTGTATTTTAGAAAAAGGTATTTTGTCATAACCATGATTTATAGTTATTTTATATGTTATTGGTAGGGTAGCAGAGTATCTTGGGATAGGTAATTGGTTTATCTCACAGTTATTTATGCTTATTCTGTATTGTGTTATGGAAATAACACAATATGAGCCTTTGGCGTGGCTAGTTATTGTTTTTCTTCTTTTCTCACACAGATATTGATAACAATGATGAGAGTTCAGATTTTGCTTTCATTTGAAGTTATTGGTGTACCTCCCTGGACGGGCTGCCTTACCAGAGGTTGCACTCCAGTACATAGGAGCACTGAAGTGCACCCTTGGTACGGTGCAGATGGATGCATCTTCAGTGTTCCATACGAGCGTACTACTGTCAGACAGGTTGTTTCTTGGTTTATGACGTAATCTGGTGATAAGATATTTCTCCTTCAACTCCTTTATCTCTTGGAGTCTTCTATCCGCATACTAATGTAGCGTAGCTCTTTTGCAGCCAGTGAGGAAGTTACAGAAAGAAACAAAAGTTAGGGAAAGGCAATGTGAGAGGGAGAGCCTGAAGGAAGAGGAGATACAAAAGACTTAAACTGTTTTACCCAGTGTCAAAGTAGAAGATGGTAGGAAGCATGTTTTTGTAGTCCTGTTGCATAGTGCTGTTGCATTCTGTGTGACAGCAGCGTTCTATCTTTTAGTTAATTTAATTCTCTTCCTAATCAGCTTTATACAAAAACTGTGATCTGATGTGGAAGCAAAGCGTCTGGACATCGACTATTTCCAGTCACCTGGCCACAAAGCATCTGAAAGAAGGCGGCCTCTTGACTTTGACAGGCGCTCAAGCTGCTTTGTCTGGAACCCCAGGTAAAATTCAATGTGTGGTAACTGCTGGGACATCAGCAGTTATCACTAGCTGTTAGTCTGAGCGTTCTTGTTTGTGAGGCAACAGTTTCACTCCCCAGTTTCTTGACATCTAGTACAAATGGAAAATTGCTGCCAAAACACTTAAGGAAAGTGCAGTTTTACAGGCAGCAATACTGAATCTCTTGAAGCTGGCGTGCAAACAGGTATAATCTTTATCTGGATAATATTTGACATGCTTTTGTAAAATGTACTTGGCTAATACATGATACAGTAAAAAAAATTTGGAAAATAATGAAGAATAGAAGCACACAGCAAACTATAAGTGCAGTGCTTAAAGTGAAATCTCCTGTTTGTGTTCTGAAAGGCCGAGTCCTTAATTGCCTCTTTTTTCCATTGGTGATGACTCAGCTGATTCTGTTAACTCTGCTTGTCCTGTTCTGATTTCAGTCTGCTTCAGATATGTGCTAACCTTTGGCTTTGCCCACCAATAGCTATTTAATATGAACTTTATTGAGTTTTTTCATCTTGCTCCTCACCATATTGGTCTGCATGGAGGAAGAAATCTGGGAACAATTTAAAATAGAAAAAAAAAAAAAAGCACTGACACACAAGCCCACAGGCAAGGAGAGGAAAGTTTTTGAGACAAATACTCTTATTTCCCAGTCTTTTATTAGTGTGACTTTCAACAATACTTTCATGTGACATAGATACTAATATTTTTAAATGTGCAAGATTTATGAATATTCCTGAAAGCTGTGTCTAAAGCTGTTCAGGAAAAATATGCTGTATTTTCTAGTTAATGATTTATCTTCTATGTTTACAGCTGCATATGGCATAGTTCAAAGATAAAAGGCTTATTTTATGAGAATAAGAAGATGAATAATTTACTGTGTACCAGACTGACCACATACAAATGAAAAAAATGTGAATTCTGGCAGGCTTTCATGTTTTTTGTTCGTGTGGTTTTGGGGAGGTAGGGACCACAAAACAGGAATCAAAGTGACTTGCTTTCTTGTATTGAACTAGCTGGTTTCAGTGAGTCTGGATTTTTCTAAAAAAACACAGCCGTGCTTTGGGCAAACACATGCAACTTATTAACATCAGGAAGAATTGGGAAAGAGTTGTTACTTAACTTCTGCAAACATGGCTTGTTAGGCTCGTTACTACCAGCCCTTATGGAAAGAATAATCTTTTTCTTGTTTGCTGTTGGTGTTATTTATTTTTTTTCTTTTCATATGTGGAAATGTTGACTGACATAACACAGACTGAGGAACACTGAAAATGATATAAACAGTTACAGAAGCAGTCTGACAGTGATGGCTAAGAAATGTAGATGCATGAAAAGATTTAAGAGTTTGAATGTTTAGTTAAGACAAAAGGGGAATATGAGAGAGTTGCAAATATTTTTATCATAATAATATGTTAGCTACTGCTGCCCATGATGTCCCTTAATAAAAAGGATGTTATACAATATGTATAATGGAAACGCTTCTACAACACAAAATTACCTTTGTAACTTTGATACAAAATACTTCCTTGGGAACACTGGAAAGGAGCTGTATAGTTACATAGATGGGTAGAAAAGTATCCAGTTGTAGTGGACAAAATACATTTATGTTTTCTTATTAGCTTAATTTGTAAAATCTGGATTTCCTGGCAGATACATTCCATGAGATATCTCAAGCTGGTAGCACCTTGATTGTCCAGATCTTGTACCTGACCAGTGTGCCTTATGCTCTCACTCCTGTTGCCCATGCATTGCTAAATACTGTCTGCCTAGAAAGCAACAGTGTTTAGGAGGAAGTTTGCTTTACCTTTAGGTTATTTAGTAATTTTCTACCATGAGGGGTTTTATTGTGTCTTTCTCCAAAGGGCCTGTCGGACTTGGGATGCTGACTAAGTGACTTGCAGTTACGGAGGGAAGTGAGCTGTATCTGGGTCCAAATCTGCAAATACCTTAGTCGTATAACGAAAATAAATGCATGATTGCCTTATTAAAGTCTATGAGGGGTAAGGTTACCCTTGTAGGTCTCATCTTTCAGGGTTCATTTGGGAACATTAACTAAATGTACTTAACTCTGGAAGCTGCTTATTTCTGTTGTGTTGAGTAAACTGAGTTTTGTGATAGCTCCTAGATGTCTAGTAAGAGCTTTTTGGTTTTTCTTTCTTCCTTCTTTGTTTTAATATGTATGTTTTGGTATGTTTTAAAAGTCTGACTCTCTTCTGGCTGTGGTAAGTGGTCTTAATATTCGTCAAACTATCTGAGTTTCTGTCACACTGCTGATAATATTGAGAGCTGTTTTGATTGTGCTCTAATTTGCTTGTTTTTAATTGTTAGGGATGATTGGCTATGGCATGGCCAAAGGAGCAGTGCATCAGCTTTGCCAGAGTTTAGCCGGTGCCAATAGTGGCTTGCCATCTGGTTCTGCTGCTGTTGCCATTTTACCGTAAGTGGTCACGTAGTTGCTGCTGCCTGTGTTGTTTTATTTAATTACTGCTGTAACCTAGAGTCACATGGATGTGCTTGTGATGTCCTGGTCACAGTACACAAACAGCTTCTCAGACCTACTTACAGTTCACAGAGAAAGGAGTCATCTCGAATGTATGAACAAAATGACATGCAAGTCACCCTGAAAAAGAAGTTTTTTCCTTTCCTTTGCAAAGCAGTAGTGGATGTTAGGATTAAAATTTGATTCACTTTTAACCAGTTTAACTATAGACATGCATTAACATAATGGTGTTGTTTTGTTGTTTTTTTTTTCATAAACAGAACTCTGAAAATGAGATGAGCTATTCAGCACAGTTTTAGACTTACCTGTGTGGTAATACTAAAGCAAAAGATTACTTTACAAGTTTTGACTTGGTTAAAGATACTTGTTTGTAAGATGTTCCATATCTGTGCTCTGTCAGTAAAATTAAGTCACTTTGAGGATCTGTGAAGAGACAAGTTTAACTTGTATTTGCTTGTCATACTTTCTTTGTCATGAGGAAAGGCAGTAAAAAGTGGATGGCCTAGTAGGTCTTCACTATGTCTAAATTTATCAGTTCTGCTGCAAAAATTAAAAGTATTTTTCTTGCCAGTTTCATATCTAGTTCAGGACCCCAAACTTAAGACTAAGGAGTTCTGTATAGGAATTTGCAACACTACCTGAAGTCTCCCTGTTTTCCTCATATGCATGCTCTTATGTGCACCCGTTCAGGTCAGAGAGCTACAGCATTAAAAGCGTTTGGATAATTGACACTACTTTCTAGAGAGCTTTACAGACAGGCAGACACCAAAATCACTGCACTCTTGGGCATTCTGGACCCACATAGTTCTCATGCAAAACTTGGTTCTTGAATGGATTTTTGAGACAGTAATTATAGCTTGGATTGTCAACAGGATCTCAGTGAGGGAGCTGGGAAAAGTTTCCCCCTTAATATCACTCTATGCAAGATAAGTATGTGTCATCAAAGTCCAAACTCCCTGTGCTTGTGCACTTAATCTCTGCGTCCGCAGCTGGTGCGAGGCTCTTTGAAAGCGTGGATGTAGCACGTGTGCTGTGCAGCACGTGTGAACAGACATATTGCTGCCATTCCTGTCTGCATGAGAGACACTGGAAGGGAGCTGTGGGATAAGTGATTGCCCTGATGGGCTGGATGTCGTCAGCAAGCCAGGAAGGTGAGGGGTTATACCTTGGAGCCTTTGATATACATTGAAACTGATGGCTGTATGCTGTTAACACATGTAAAGGACGCAAGGGAAATCCATACCATGTGGTACAGAAGTCAAGCATATGTTACAGCAATGAATAAAGCAGGTGGCACTCATCAGAAACATGATGTATAAATAAAAGGCTTATCTTTTTTAATTACAGGGTTACCTTAGATACACCAGCAAACAGGAAATCAATGCCTGATGCAGATTTCAGCTCCTGGACACCCTTAGAATTCATTGCTGAGTGAGTGTCTGTGTGATAATGAAGCAATTCCTCACTGTCCCTCTTGCTGCTGCATCTTATTGCATGCTCTTTCTAAATAGCTGTCTTGGATTTGGGTGGGTTTTTTTCCTCTGTCATCTCATCGTGTATGTTTCTAAATAACGTTGGGTTTATTGCACAGGCTTCTTAACTGAAGAAAATTAGCCCAACTCTGTCAACCTCAGCATCTCTGCACCACTTTTTCTGCCAAGGGAGATAGCCTTGAGCAGTTGGAAACCAGAGAATCTCATAAAGCCTGTAAACAAATTAAATTGCAGACAGCAGATGCAGGAGGTATTGGTCTGGCTTAAAGGTAAACTGCAAATAGGCCTGTAAACTTTGACATTTTATATAAATACTCTTTACTGCCCAGTCTATGGTGTGTTATTTTGCCAGCTGAGAGAAGTTAACTTCCTGCTCTTGTTTAGAAAAATCTAGTTGAGGTTTTTTTGTTTCCCATCATTCACAAAGGCTTGTCCTGAATGATATTGCAAAATGCTGAGACTTCGGCGGCAGCTTACGTAATGGCAGGCTGAGACTGAGGCTTACTCTTTCTCATTCCTCTCAGAGAAGGTGCACATAGGTACTGCTTTCTGTAACATGATGGGGGTTAGTGAAGGTTTTGCTGAGGGTGGGCTGTCAAAAGGAAGAAAATAAGGACACAACTGTCTTGCCTCTTTGAGGAAAAACAAAGATGAATCTACATTGATACATTGTAAAGGGGCTTTACTCTTACACGGTTTTAAAGTCTTTTAGAACTGACACTAAAATTGCATTTATGTATTGCTAATTGTCCAGAGAGTAGTTCAGTTCTGACATTAGATTTCCTTTTTTGTCATTTTTTCAAGTTGGATGATAGAGTAGGAAATGTTTTCTGTTGCAAGAAGCCTATGCAGCTGTTTGATGTGGCCCTTTAAAAGGGCCCCATCAGTTGAATTTGGTTGACCTAAAAATGTTCTAAAAAGATCTTTAATTTGTTGTGCTCCAGAGACTACTTAGTCAGGTGCAGTAGTTTTATAAATTCATTTTTTAAAATTTTAACTTTTAAGTATTTTTTCCCACATGGGAGAATTAGGCTGATTGGTTTGTTTTGTTTCTTGGGTTCTAATGCTTTTAAGTCCAGCTTTGAAGACTGAAAAACATCCAATGTTGTTAAGTATTGGTAACATCTGCATCTTGGGGAGGATGCAGGGAATCTTCTCCTATGTGGCACTTAAATTTTGTGCTCTGGAAGCTGTGGTGTCAGATAGCGGGATGTTCCAACATGGCAGTTGGTGTGTCTGCAATATTGGAAGGGTTGATAGATGTGAAAAATATACTGCACTTTCTGAATGACATTTTGAATAAGGAGTTCTTACTACATTTTGATAAGGAGTGTTCTGGTGTGCTACCTAGCGTAAGTCTATCTTACTCGGCACTGTTTTGGGTATCTTAAGGTTTTCTGTGCTTCTGCCGAGACCACTTTCACAGTGAAATGTCTAAGTGATATAATGGCCTGTTGGCAGAGCAATGGGTTTAGCAACTCTATTTTCACCGTAAATCTGTGTTTCTGATCTATACTATAAAGGCAACTTAAGTAGCCTCTCCCCTCCTGCCCCTGGCTTTTGAGATTTGGTTGGGTTTTTTTAACGTAGAAAAAACTTGCCACTCTGGATTGCCACTTTGACATTTTAAGCTCCTGGCCTTTTCCTTTGAGATGTTCTGAAAATCCTGTGCGTGCACTGTAAAGCCCTATGGATTTCTCTGGGCCTCTGTCCAGCTCTGAGGGTCTGAATCCAGTTTACAACATACATAGAAATCACTAGAAAGTGCAACAGGAAAAGAAGGAAAAGTTATACAGGCCTTTCATTTATGCTTGCCATGAATATACCTGATAGCAGTATTTAGTTTTTTTTCTCCTCCTCACTCTGTTATCTATTTATTTTAAAACAGAACCTTTTACGACTGGATAACAGGAAAGAATCGACCAAACTCGGGGAGTCTAATCCAGGTGATAACTACAGGAGGGAAGACTGAACTAGTTGCAGCAGCACATCTTTGATGTCAGTCACTTAAGTCGATGGGACTTCAGCGAAGAAGCAGCAATGGAAAATCTGTCTGCCAGTATAATTTGGGTGGTCTTCTGTATCCAATGATTGTAGTTATGTCATTAATGGAACCAGATTTCAAGTGATAGTTCTGTGCTGTCAGTTGTGAGCTATCAGCGTTTGTTTACCAACAAGTACCAAGTATTTGTCTCTAAATGAAAGTTGCGACTTTAAAGTCCATAGATGTCCTAATTCTGAGCATTATATGTTGACTTACCTGTTTTCTCTGAAATGGAAATTGTGCTTTATTATGGCATGTTATCACATACATAATTTTTTTTTTTTTCTTGGATTTTTTTTTTCCGTCAGTGTTTCTGGCAGCTTACTGTGAATCTTTCAATAGTCTGTCTGTCTTTTTCTGTCTGAGAATATAATCCTGCCTCTGCGTATTATGTTGGCTGTAGTTATAGGAAACATTGCAGTCATATATAATGTCCTGGTCTTGTAACATTTCTCTTGTGAATGTTCTACTCAAGTTAATGGAACTATATAGAGATTACTCACTTGAGAAGGAGTTCCTAATTTGCCTTACAGTTTATAAGCTGCTGTCAGGCCTACAGTTGTAGGCTAAAACCATCATTCTGCCAAATGATTAGTGTGTGTTAGTCATGGTGGTTCTTTACTTTTTCAGAAAGCTAAGTGCTGTAAAGAAGTCCTAGAAAAATCATACACTCTTCTATTTGAATATGGAACTTTTTGTGCTAAATAAATATATATTGTTTTATGTACTAGGCTGTCTCCATCACTGTAATCAAAATATCTGGATAACATTTTAATCGGTTTAACTGAACTTGCAGTTCAGTTGTGGCAAAGGACTGAATTTTGTAGTTATTTCCTTTTGATTGTGCTGCATAAAATACCTCTCTGTGGTAGAGGTGCAGAAGAGCTACTAGCCATGCATAGAGGCAGGCCTTCAGCTGGAGCGAATGTTTTCTTAAACCCAGCTACCTTGCATGGAAATACAGTTTGGTTGCAGAGTGGAAGTATTGCCTGCTCTGAGAACAGGCTTTCATGGAACCGGTACTGTCGGGATTTTGGGAACATACTGAAAGCAATTGCATGTGTGAAATTGTATGCACGTTCTCTTTCTAAACTGCGGGGTTGTGTTGAGGAAGGAAACCTTTCCCTTCTTCCCACAAGCAGCTCACATGTGCCAGTGTCGATTTTAATGTGGTCATATGGCTGCATAATTGCCTTTTTGGTCTGACTGTCCCATTGCTCATTCTGTTTCGCTAGGTGCAGAGGTGGAGAGGGGGCTTCTTGTGTCCTGTCAAACCAATCAAGAACTGTCAATTTATGAAGCTGCTTTTGAATTTAAATGGAAGACTCGCAGCCATACTATTTGACCAGCAATTTCTACAGGCTAAGAGCACAGACAAAAACTGCAAGGCACTGATAAGGAATGAAAGACTGAGGTGTTACTCAATTATTCTGGAAAAGGGAAGAGCTGTTGTACTACAACCTTACATGATACAAAGGCTTCCCTTTGCGTGCTAGCTGAATTTTCAAGTTGCTTTCAAGTTGCTATGTTGTGTTGTCTTACTAACATCTATTGAATTGTATCCTACAAGCAGATCAAACTCTTCAATGATGAAGGGAGCACAACTGGGATTCCAGATGTGCATTTTTATACAGCTGTATAAGAGCACAGGGCCAAGGACCTCGTAAGCTGTATGGCTCATGGTTATTTTCGCAGAATTTGCTGTGGCAGAAGGTAATACAGCAAATGGGACTGAGATCTTGTACTTGCTAAGGGCTACAGGGGCTTTGCAGGAATTGTTTGTAAATGATGTGTACATACCTGGACCTTGATGTTCCTAACAACCTGCTGAAGAACGCAAATGGCTGGTCATTAGTCATGTGGAATTAAGTTGTCGGTTGTAACTAACCAATCCTGAGATTATACATGAGGAAAGTGGGAAACCAGGTTTAAATTTTGATAAAGTATGAAAAAGACAATGAGATACGATCCATGCATTTCAGAAGCTGGATTGATTATTCCTTTCCTCACTAGAAAGACCTGATGATCCTGGTTAGAAAACCTGAGGCAGATCTGTGGTTCTGACCTAGATGCATCAGGTATGCTCTCAGGGTGTCAACCTGAGATAGGGCCTCAGAAACAGGGGAGATGTCTACACTCCACTAAAGAGAGGGTCTCTAAGCTTGTGGAGACCTAACCTGGTTAGTTGTCTCCCTCCATATCACATTGATGAACATGCGCAGGTCGAGAAGCAGAACAGCTATGTTAGGACAGTGTTGAACCTGAAGCAGGACCACCAGGCCCTATGCTGCTGTGTGTGTGCAGCTCTAGCTCCAGTGCCAGTTCAACACCTTGCAGGGGTCTGCTGTGCACGTCCTGGCTGCTGCTCTCACGCGGGTTGTTAAGTGAAAGGCTCTGCTCATGGTAAGGCAGCGTAGCTGTATAAATTCATGAGATGGAAAAAATCCATGATGAATCACAGAGTTGTGGGGGTTGGAAGGGACCTCTGAAGATCATCTAGTCTAGAGCTCTGCTAGAGCAGGATCCTAAAGGAACACATCCAGGTGGGTTTTAAATGTCTCCAGAGATGGAGATACCACAGCCTCTCTGGGCAGCCTGTTTCAGTGCTCTCTTACCCACACAGTAAAGGAGTGTGAATGTAGCAAGAGGAATGTTGTCCTCAAGTGAGCTTGCTTGCTTCCGTTCTTGCTTGCAAGGGGAGGAATGGTAGAAAACATGAGAAATTTCTCCATTGCCTAAAAGGTGTCTACCTGTGTCCTCATTTAGCTTGTACTGGTGCCTGCGGGATAAGCAGCGGTAATACTGCTATTGGAAACGAATACATTCACTGCAGTAATGCAGAGTGGTGAGATACGCTTACTGTGAAACAGTGAATAGTGTTAAAACAATTGTGAATGGAAGACTGTTGAGTGGATTATTAACTTTTATCAATCACAGTTAGGAGTGGAAAGATCTGACAAAGGCATTATTGAAGCTTGAGAGTGAGAATGAAGGTGTTGACAAGTGTGTGTCAAGCTTGCTGCTACAGGTGAGATTTGACCTGGGGAGTCTGCTGGAAAAGAGGCTTTACGGGACCAATTTCATCCTGTGTCTCTACAAACTTTATTCCAGTTAAGTAACTGTCTAGGAAAAAAAGGCACCAGGACACTGCAAAATCTGGGTTGCCTGGCTCCTTCAGCAGGCTCAGAGATCTGTTGGTGCTGCAATGGGAAAGAGAGATAGAGCCTGTGGGAACTACAGGGAGTTAATCTGTGCAGAGCACGCACAGCTGAGACTGCAGGTCTGTTGTGAAGATTTTCACAGAATGGTTTGGGTTGGAACACACCTTTGAAGATCGTCTAGTCCAGTCTCCCTGCCATGGCTGGGGGCAACTTAATGCTGTTTACAGAAATACAGTACCTGATGAGATGAATTTCCACCCTAGTAGTGTTGAGAACCCCTGAATAGTTCAGCCTATTTTACCATTTATATGGGACCATCAACAACAATCTAATACTGCAGAAGTAAGTTTATCCTCCTTTAAGGAAGGCAATTTTTATTCATTTCTTATATCTATTAAGCAGCTGAATTTATCTTTTTTTTTAAATTTATTTAGGACTTTGCAACTGGTGTCATGTTAAAAAACCGACATGCACAGAGCCAATTTATAAGGTACACGGCTGTACAACCTCCTTTCAAATATGCACACTACTGTTTACTGAAAGAGATCGATGAGGTCTGGGGAAAAAACACAAACCGTGCCACGCAGATCGGTCCTGCTCTTACTCGCCTATTTGTGCTTCGCGTTGCAGTTTTCCCAGGTGGAGCAGCCTACCCCTTGTTCTTAGAAAAGGGACATTTCCAGACCTAAGTCTATGTGCCTCTGAAAAAATGATGCATCTGCACACATGTAGGTACAGCTACCCCAGACTTGGGCAGCGTTGCCCATGGCATCGGATACAACTGTGCAGAGGCAAAGCACGACTGTCAGAGTGCCAGGGCAGGTCTGTTTGGTACGAATGGTTTTTTTTCTCCTACAGATTTAGAAAAAGTAGGTTTTAATAAAGCACCAGTAAGTATAAAAGACTTGTACGGTAGAATGTCAGTCATATCTTTACAAATCCAAAGACCTCTGAATAGTGGGCAAGAAGCTTGTTTCCGCATTTTAGACCTAAGTGGATGAGAACCTGAGCTGCAGTTCGGACTGAGGTTGGCATCCCGCAAAGCCTGACCCTCATGTGGTCCTCTTGCTTTGTAGAACCTTTGGTTCGTTGTAGGAATCAGTCTGAAACATCTTCAGATTTCACTCCAAAGTGAAATCCAGGTATTTTACCAGGAGGCTTAATTAGTTTTTCAAAGTTACATTAATGGGAAAATTAGTTTTCTGCCAATTGGCTAATAAGAATTGCCACAAAATTAAGGTTTAAAATTATGCTCTGCACCCAAGGAAAACAGATGGAATGGTTTCCAAATATGATGGTAGCTGAGTCATTCAGTGGTTGCAGTTCTACATTAACCCAAAATTGCACTTTGAAACCTTTTGTTGAAACAAATCACTATGCTAAACAAGCACCTTTTTTTTTTTTTCTTTGTTTTGTTTAGTGGAATGAAAACTACCACCACAACAAAAAGTAACGTTTATTATCTTGTTTCTTCTTCCTTGTGTTGGCTCACTGGAGGAAGACAGATGGGGCCTGTAATAGCACATGGAGATGCTTCAGGCTGACCCTTGTGGTGTTGAACAAGGTGAGAAGTAGGCAGACATCTGAAAAGCACTGCAGAAGTCAATAGCGAATGTCACTTGAGATTTAGATCCCTGTCAGACACTGTCGTTCTTGCACTTCGTGAAGCACCATGTTCTAAAGGATTTGCTGTACAAATACAGGCAGTCTCAACATCTGTGAGGAGTCTTTGCAGATACGATCGCAGTTGCCCACAGGTGAGTTGAGGCTGATCTTCAGGAACGCCAGTAGAGGGCAGAGACTTCCAATACATTGGGGAGATTACTGCTAGGAACTTGTAAGTGTTCTTTTTGGCAGCGAGGATTTTCCTTGTGCCACAGCCTTGACTGGGAGGCTCATTCTCCTTTTCTTGCTCTGTTGCCCACATTGCAAGATTTCTGGCCTTTCCTACACCAAGCACATGCAGCCCATTACATATAGCACTTCCAGAAACTGTTCCATCTGTTTCAAACCAAACTAAACCAAACCAACAAAAAAACCAACCACCAGCATACAAAACAACAAAAAAAGTCAACAACAAAAAAAGCCAAGGCTGTAAAGGGAGTCCGACAGCAGGGTGTCGCATTACTGTTGACACGTTATCAGCAAGTGGATTGTCAATCAATATTCTGTAATACAGCTTTAAGTGTTTGGACATAATTGGAAGGGAAACATTATTTAACTTCTGTACTGCACATAAGGATTATATGAACTTCCTAACCCAGCCAAAGGAACCAGCATCTATTCAGACCAGACTGGTGCTAACAGAGAGATGGAATTTGGAGTTTTGAATATGAAGAAACTCCTTTGCCTGTGAAATGGAGAGGTGATATTTTTAATAAGTGTTATTTAGGAGGGAACAAGAAATAGCAAGCTAGATGACTGTAATTTCTATAGTTTAATATTCATTATCCAGTGTCTCCCAAAGATATGAGCTACACTAATTGCAGGATTTTCCTTGTATGAACTTCCTCTTAAATACTGTTAATAAGTACATATTAGGGCATTCTTACAAATGAAAGGTATAGAAATAACTTAAGATTGGAGACCCTGGTTTCTGTTCCTACTTTGGCTACTGGTCTGCTGGAAGGCCTTGAATACATCTCTGCATCTGTGTCTCGTATCCCAAATATATATGAGACCATTTTAAAGTGCTTTGAGATCTAATGATGAAAATCAGGACATATGAATGAAATACAATTATGTCTCTGTGAGTGCAATAATGGAAGCTCAGAATACCTCTTTTGTCACTGGTCTCATTGAAATCAGTGTACAATTGTGACCACAAGCCAAAGGCATATCACTTTGCTACCAGTCATATTTAGTTATTTGCAAAAGAAGTACTAGGCCAAAGATTACCTCAGCCAGGTAGTTTGGACATCACTTACCAATGTATCTGGTAGTAGGTAGTGGTATTTTCTATCCAGCACAACAAACATTAATTTTTCGCAACTATCACAGCTGGAATTTAAAAATACAATGCTACTTTTACTTTGCTACAAATTACTCTTTCTGCCAACATATCCTTACATCTTACCGAGACAAGGCAGAGGAAGCAATACAAATAGGCCCCAGACTAGATTCTGCATCCACAGGGGTTAGCATGACAGTTAGTTTTTTCATTTAAGCCCATACACAGACATCACCTGGGAGAAAAGAGTCTCTCTGGCCCCCAAGAAGGTATTTTTTCCAAATTATTAAGATCTTTCTCATATACTCAGGCTCCCAGATTTTAGTTCATCCTCTGTTCTGAAGAAAGACCAGACTCTTAAAATGCCAGCTGCTAGTTATCACAGTTGGTGCATACTCTCCCGGATAGGAGGGCACAGCTACATATGCCTAAAGTGTGTGCCTCGTGCCTACAGTATTGCACCAGTCAAACAAAGCAGTCCATAATCCAGCAGGTGTTAATGACATACTTTCTCCAAATTACCTGATAAATAGCTTTAACTCAACTAATTTTTTGTGAATAACAAATTTTCTTTCTCCTTACAACACCCCCAACATCCTGTTTGCAAATTTAGGCCTATCTTCAAAGTGTTACCCTGCAAACCTTTACACCAGCTGTATAGCTAGCACGTAGGGAAGCCACACTATTAGCAATAGGAGGTTACACAGACGTGCAAAAACATGTACCCTCTCCCCTCCCTACTCTCAGCTTCCCTTATTTTCCCAATGGATTACAGTCTCTCAGCCCAAATTTGCTCAGAGAGGTGTCAGGCAGTGTAGGAGGTTGAGGTGCTGTGTGCCTAATGGTTTTCTGCTCCCCTTTGCCTACTCATTTTCCTACTGCTCTGTTCCTTGGTGACCCTGCTCTGGAGCAGGACCTTCCAGAAGGAACCACAGGCAGCCCATGCCAGAGCTGTCCCGGAGGGGACTGCTACCCTGGCATGCGGTACCCGCGTTCTCCTCAGGGGTGCTTCTGCAGACACAGCTCCTCAGGAGCATCCCACAGGCAGCAGCCCCCTCCATAAATGGACATACTCACTTTTAGCAGTCAACAAACTCCTCTAAGAGTGTCCCAGGGTGCTACAAGCATCTTTCTTAAATTTAAGTTTCAGCCTGTGCTTCCCCAGCTTGCTGTAGTTTTGGTGCAGCGTGGGCTTGACCCCACAGGTGTCTGCGCTGGGCAGCTGGTGCTGACCGGCCCAGGGCAGTTCCTGGCTGCCTCCCTCACAGGGCAGCCCTGCAGCTCCCGGCTCCCTGCCACCCCTTGTGAGGGTAAGCAGGGAAAAATATCATGGGCAAGGCTCAGAAAAGGACCAGCTGGGAAGGAAAAAGGAATTTAAAAGGTGGGTTAGTGTTGAGCTTTTGTCACCTTGCCACGGGGGTGGGTCGAAAGACTTGTTTGATGTGGTGGCAGGCACGCACTGTGCTCCTGCTGCTGAGGGGTTTTGTCTTCGTTGTGCTGGCAGAGAAAAGGAGCATAAGCCATGTTCAGCATACAAACATCTTGAACGCTGGAGAAAAAGGCATGAAGATGTATGGAGGGAGGAAGGACATGCTATTAATAATGTAAGAGTTGTTTAGCTGGCATGTGGTCATGGATTCACTTTAAACACTTTTTTCTTGTTTATTAGAAAGGGCCAAGCGGTGCTGGCCCTTATAGTCATCAGGTGGTACAAAGCGCTGTTTGAGGGGACGAGGAGGGTTTGCCGGCTCTTGCCGTGGGCTGCAGGCGGGTACAGCAGGTGCAGGGCCGCGGCGGGCGCCAGGCGAGCGGGCAGCTCTGCAGCGTGCACCGGCACACGGCTTCCCGAGCCCCTGGCCACCGGGCTTAAATAAATTGGTAATATTCAAAGCAACAGAGGTGGATAAAAGTATCTTTCAGAGAGTAAAGCGTTGAATTTTCAGACAAGGTGATAGTTAATTCTTTTATGAGGGCCTGATGTTTTTTGAAATACAGTTTAAAATTTGAACGAACCAGGAATTGTTACTCTTGAAGTGCCCGCCATCCATTTCTGGTGGGGGCTGAATTTTCAAATTAACATCTCCTTAACCCTTGTGCTTTTAGTTAGTAACTAGCCCAAAACACTGGATTTCAGATAAGAGGATACACCTCCTGGTTTACACCTTCTAGTTTTGCTGTTGTTAAGTGGTTTAAGTTGCTACTTCCTATTTAGAAAGAGATAGTAGTTGCATTTGCTGTTGTGTATATCTACTACAAGAAAATTACTTAGGTAAGTACCTTCAGGATTAAGGCTTTCTAAAAGCTGTAGCAAATTTGAGTTACATTCCATCATTTAATGTATTAATTTCACCTGAGCTGCAGTCAACAGGGACCAGATGAAAACAGAGCAATTGCTTTGTGCACAGCTGCATTCTGTGTATTTCATGCAGAGACTCTGAATGCAGCTAAATATGTCATGAATAGGAAAATTTTTCATGTTTAGGTTTTTTTTTTTTCTGTAATGATTTTCACTGAGGGTGGCATTTACAGGGTAATTTTGAAGTTCAGCGGGAAAAAAGGAGGATTGATCTTAAGTAGTTTTGTTCCACTTACTCATTGTGAAGCTTATTATTCTTTGTCCTATTAATTTTTTTGAGATCTCAATCAAAAACACTTTGTGTGAGACATGATTCCAGCCACTGTGATTATAGGTTGCTTTGGATTGCTGAGCAAAGTGGAACTGTTAACAAGAGAGGGTCTCTGGCGTGGGTGAACTCATGCTAGAGCTTTAGAGCACAGCTTATTCTAATGGAGAACAAGTGGGAACAATACTGAAGGATGATGGTGAAACTGAAGACTGGCATAAAATGGATGTGAAATGAGAAGAGCAAACACGGACATGAGGTAGAGATGGGTTATTCTTCAAATTACAGGTAAAAATACGAGCACAGAACCCCAGAAGCAGAGCTGCTGTGACACCCCTGTTTTCATGTTGAGTACCAGTACTAGCTGTACTACCTGTGTTTCATATGTGAGCTGAACAGTCCACCATTCTGATGGGAAGCTTCTCCAACTATACAATGGAGATACTAAAAGACTATCAGGTGCTTATTAGTAACATAAGGTGTGTTTTGGATTAAAACATACAATGTGGTCTCACTGAAGGGAAGCGAATGGGTTTGAATTCTACATCCCTCTGCTTGTCCCAGGAGGTGGAACACCTGTAACATCACTGCAGAAATTAGAAGTATGATTCTTTTCACTGTCAGCATCTTCTGTTACCCCAAGCTGTTACAATTCCTGTGGAAAAACTAAAGGTATAAGGAGGACCTAGTGGAAGGAGTGAGTGAGAAAGAGAAGGTAATGACCAAGACTGGGACACCACAATAAAGTTAATTGGCTAGTGAGGAGAGATGTGGAAAACGGAAAATATAGTCTAGGATCATTCTGGAGCTGGAATACAAATCCATCTCTACTATTTTCCACCACAGTCTTCTACCACCTTCTATATTCTTCATTATATCCAGGCTTATTTTAATAATAGCAGCCTGTCCATTACGTCTCTTACAGTTGCCCACTTAGCTCTGCTTCACTGCATCCCTGTGTTATTTTCAGGAGTGTAAAAGATGAAGTTCAGACTCCCTTCAGTTCATCCTGCTTTTGAGAAGACACTCAGATAACTTGTCATAACCCGTGTGAAATATCACAAGGGGAAAGACTCGGAATGTAGCTATCAATGCTTCAGTGCTTGCATTGGTGATGAAACTGGCATTTCGAGCTGTTAGTGCCCTGAGAAGAATGTTCTCCGCTGCTACTAGCTTAATAACCTGAAGTTGTAAAATGTTTCATGGCAAGTGCAGTGAAAATGAAACTACAAAATGTCCAATTTGTTGCTACTCAACACAATCGATCTTATCATGTCAAGAGCCCTGTCTGTGTAGCTGTTTGGAATCATTATTTGAAAGTCAGGTTGTCTTCCATTCATTGAAATATTAATGCTGGAAAACTAAACATTTCACTTTTAAATTTTTTGCTAATCAGATGTTTCTTGTCAAATGAACGAGGGTAAGATAGAGAAAGTTGATCTTAAAAGTTTCAGGACAGATTCTTGCAGTGCGTCACATCTGTGATTCTTTTTAGCCAGTGGCACTAACTTTAGGCATGCCAAAATGAAACGTCTTAAAAAAAGTATACTTCTCCAAATCCCTGAATTGCCCACAGATCCTAACCCTGAATATGGCTTAGTGACCTGCGCTGCCACCCAGTCCAGCCACATATTTCAGACTGGAATACAAACTAATTTTAAATTAGCCCAACTATGGCAAGAGTACAGGCATCATAGGTCAAGATTCAGCCTATTTACTTTGAAACAGGTAAAAAAAAAAAAAAATAATGCATCTCTAATCTTCTTCCCTAGAATGCCTCTCAGAGGCTCAGACTGGTCAGAAAGAAATAGCACCAAAGAAAATATGCTTGTGTAGTTAATTTTAATTTCAGTTACAGTTGGCAATGAGTGTTTCCAGTTAGTGTGCCTGTTTCTGTCACAGTTAGTATAGCTCTTCCTTGCTTTCCTAGTACTTGATTCTTAGTTTCTGTCCCAAAATGTCCTATACTGACCACTGTTGGAAACAGGGTGCCAAGACAGATGGACTTTGGCTTTGGTATAATATGCTGGTTCTTAAAATTTTTTTTGCATTTTTACATCTTGCTACTAAACAACTAAACGATTTCTAGGTTCAGCCTAGAAATTAGAATAAGGCTTTGGTAGTTAGATCTCTGAGGTTTTGGAACAGCCTTCTAGGTGGGATTAGAAAAGGGCAAAGTACTGCCCTATCTTCAAGATGGAGCTCGTTAAATTTTTAAGTATTGCATGATGTGACCATGTGTGACATGAGGGGCAAGCCTTGCTAATCCTAGGAGCTTTCTACCTTCCAGTGTTTCTTAGGCAAAACCCCCACAATGGTCTGCTCTTTAAAAGTCTCTTTTGCACCACTGGAAACCAGGAATAAGGCTGCTTAAATATGATGAGATGAGTGCTGGCAGTGGAGGTAGCTACAATCTGCCTTTCTCTTGAGGATGAAACAGGAAGATATATTCATTTGATGGCAGATGTCAAGAGTCATGGAAATTAGAGATTAAAAATCATTTATGTGGGAAACAGATTTTACATCTCTTGACTTCTATTTTGAAAGAGTGTCACATTGATGCACCATCATCTAAATGCATCATGGGAGCAAAGGATATGAGAAAGGCTGTGCACTAACAGTGACCTACATCCTGGGGCATACCAAAGCCACAGCGACATCAGACAGGATCTTCAGATTGGCCATTTAACTGTCAGCCACATGATTTGTAGCTGGCTGGAGTAAGGACTAAAAAGCTGGTATTTCCATTAACATGCAGTGCATTAGACACACATATGCAGGGGAAAAAACAAAACAAAACAACAAAATTCATTGAGAGCAGCACTGAAGTTTTTATTCAGATTGTAACTTGAAAATGGGGAATTCCTACTCAGGCCACCCATTTATCTAATTGCAAACTGTTTGTTAGGAAAGGGTCTGTTTGCTTTTTCCTTCCTCTGGAGGAAAAAAAAGTGTAGATATGAAACACAGGTTCAAAATATGTGCCACTTAAAGGGGAGCACAGTATCTCCATTGCCTGTAGACTGTCGACTCAAACAGGAGATTGAACTAAGGCAGGAGTCACAGCTTATGAGCCAGCTCTGGCCCTTGAAAAATGGGAATTTTTAAAAATCTAGGTCTTTTCAGTCTTTAAACTACTTAAGGTGCTTCTTGCTGACTCTCCTCCACACCGCATCAGCATAAACCCTATGAACGGTGGCTCTCAGGTGTGCCTCTTCAATGCTGTCCCCTGCAATTGCTTCCTTCTCATGGTTCTGTTCTTGGTTTGTTGCATGAAGGGCAGAGCTGTGTAGGGAGAGGGATTCAGCAGCACAGAAATGTGTTTCTGGCTCTGCTGAGGAGAGGGAAATTGAAATTCTGATCTGATGTAACGTCACGTCCAATGTGAAATTAGTACTGGTTTTCTCTTTTCAAAGCAAACCTACTCTATGTCCAATAATGGTGGGGAGTGGCCATTGGTGTGGACACACACAGAAGGCTTGCAAGCACAGACAGCTATTCTGTTGAAGATCTCTGTGGGAGAACTTGTGGACCCTTGAGACTTGTAGGCTACTGATTTCTGTGTTATTTCGCCTGCTGTAGTACGTTATTGCTGGTCATGCAGCATCTGATTGTAGCAGCAGCTGTGCCCGTGAAGTAAACAGCTGTGTTGTACTTGGGTGGCATGTCTTGTCCTCTGTATTACTGGTTGAATGGGATGTTTTTCTGAGGGCAGGGAATGGGATTCAGAAACAAGAAGAAAAGAAAAGCTGCAATAGTCAGCAAAATCCACTATTTAGCAGATCTTGCATTTCTCCATGAAATAGATCTGCTGTTGCTGGTGTTAAGAATGATGGCTTACAGTCATGCATAGAACCATTTCACTTCAGATGATTCGACCACAGGTGAAGTGTGTCTAAGTTCTCTGCATCTAGTCCTTAAGGCTAGGAGCTGCTGCTCTGTTAGTTCATTAGTAATTCTTTAACCATCACTCCTATTATCAATAGCCTGAGAGACAGGCAGCAACATTTCCTTGCCCCTGCCATACACAGCCGTGTCAGACACAGATAAATGTAAATTATAGCGTGTTCTGTGAGGCTAAAATTGCCCTCTAGCACAGCCCTCTAAGCCTTTATTCCCCCTCAAATTGAGATCCCTAAAGCATATGAATGGAAATGAAATTGCCGAAGTGACAAAACCACTGTTCCAAACGGCCTTTATATTTACTTAACGATCTGAAAATCTTGCTCATCATCTCTGCAGGTGAATAGAAGGAGTGCTAGTGTGCAGACAGGGTGAGTGAAGCTGAGGATGCAATAAATTAAGAGGAGTGCAGGAGACACCATCTATAGCTCTTCAGTTCAATGATCAACTAGCCAAGATTTCTGTTCATAGTGTACAAAGTAACTCCCAACTTTGCTCCAAACGAATATTTTCTAAAACTCCCTGGTGGGAAAAGATGGGATCAGTGATGGATAGATGTTCATCTTGGACTTTGTTTCTGAGAGACCTGCAGGCCTTCACTATTCCATCCACCACATAGTGTTTTGTTCTAGGTGTACTTTGTGATATTTGCATGGACACAGTTTTGATTCTAGATCATTTCATTCCTGAAATGATTCAGAGTAGTTAAATCCTACTTAGATACTATCACTTTGTGGGAAACTCAAGTTTTTCATTGCCCTGTTACATGTTCAGTTACTGATGCCTGAAATGGGCTTTCATTCTGTGTGAGTTCTAGTATGCTACCATGAAGCATAAGGAAACTACGGATCTAATCTGCTAATGATCAGATCCACCTAAACATCATCCTGTAAGCATGTATTTATCAATTGAAAAAACCCAAGGCATGAATGTGGCAGTGGAAGTATGTGGGGAGGCAAACAAAGCAGGATCAGTGATGCTGAGTTAAGTGGGAAATTAATTTCTATAGCCTAGGATGAATATGCCGTATTTCAAAGCAATAATTCACGTAATAATGCAAGTAATAATTCAGATAATTCAGGTTGACTGATTATCTGTAAGTTAGAACCAGCCAAGAAGCTTTCTCCAAAGGTATCTTACAAGTCTGAGCCTGAAAGAGAAGTCTTTGACAAGGATTTAATCAGATCCTTTAGCGGGGTGGTTCTGGTGTCATTACAAAAGCAGAATCAGCAATTTTCATACAAACAGCCATTCTCTAAATAATTTAAACATAATAGCAGAATCTCAGGAGTACTGAAAGATTTTGAAGGGGAGATGGATCCATGCAGGCAAATTGACACAAAAAGTTTCAAGTTTCATTTTGGAGATTTGACTGTTTATCTCAAATGCACGATGGAGCAGCAGTGGATGTTCCGGTTTGAACAACTCCATTCTTTGAGGATATTTAGTAGTTAATTTGATCTGCCAAAGCAAGTTGTCTTTTCAGAGGAATTAGAATAGAGCCCTTTTTTAAGAAAGAGAGAAAGAAAAGCCATGACTAGGATCTGATATTTTTAAAAGCTCATTTAGGAAAAAAAGTTAATACTTTGTAATGTCTGAAAAGCATGATTCAAGGCAAAATTACTAGATTATTTTTGCAATTATGTAATTAAATTTCCTCCTTTTTTCCCTTATACCTATGTCTGTAATAAAGATATTTGAGATGACTTGAAGTAAATAGATTAGAAGCACATTTTGTGAAATTAGAGAAAATAGAAATTATTTTTATGTATATTACATTAAACTATCAAATGGTTTTCAAAAGCTGTTCTTTCAGATAGCAAAAAGCCTGTCCTCTTCCTTTACACCTACCTAATGCTTTAGGTGTGTAAATGTATATAAAAACCAGAAAACAATAACAAGGTAAGTCTGAGGAAAGTTTTCTGAACACTTTTTTTTTTTTCAGTTTTAAGAGGAAATAGAGAAAATGCAGCAAAATGCTGAAATAGTTAATGAGGAATTTAATTTTGACTAAAACAATTTTGGTTTTCTTATAAGAAACATAGATGGAAAAAAATCCCATCTGTTTTACCAAGAAGTGCTGAAGCTTGTCTTTTGAGCTAATTACTGATTCTGGAAAAGTTAAGAAAAAATTCTAAAATGTTTTTCTTTTTATTTCAAAAGATTAATCATCTTTAGTATGTGGTTTTCCCCCTTCATGGCATAGGAGGA
The DNA here is from genome assembly GCA_033124195.1 of Coracias cyanogaster. Lineage (NCBI taxonomy): Eukaryota > Metazoa > Chordata > Aves > Coraciiformes > Coraciidae > Coracias > Coracias cyanogaster. The sequence goes on from JAVSBS010025767.1 coordinate 34,398, forward strand.
AGGCAGTGATAGTGATTAATGTATTGACACAGGATCCAAATGCTCTTCCAGTCTCCATTTCCTTTAGAAATACAGTTTATCTGAATGTTGACAATCCAAAGATTGCATGAAATATTAGGATAATATGCATTTACAATCTGTTAAGTATAAAACACAAGAACAAAAATACTGAAAAAACATTTTTGTTTGCATAATAAAAATATTGTGCCAAATTACAACCAACTTAAGAAAGTCATTTAGCCACACTAGATATTAGTTTTCTTATATTCACCCAGCAGCAAAATGCTATACAATCTCTGTCTTGAAGATCTATCATTTTGTGTTCCAACTTTGTGCATTCGTTTTTAATACTTTATACTCCTGACAGTGTTTGTGTGAACCTTTTTCCACTCTTACCAACACTGCGGACATTGTTCAAGCGGTAGCAAGATTGGTAACGTCAGTAGTGGGTTCCTTATATTCACTGAATTTACGTGCTTCTCTTTGCTGTTCGGTGGTGTTAGCCATAATCCAGCAAAGGCTGCAAATCATTGCGGCAGAGCTTCAGGAGACAAGGCTTTTACTTCATTGATGCCAAAATCACTTGTCTTCTCATTGACTTGTGCTTGCTTTTTGACTAGGCAAAGAGTTAGGACTAAGGAACTCTCTGTAAGGAGGAGGAAAGAATGGATAAGAGTGGATACTGGGAGGGTTGCTTTTTCTAGTAAAAGGGATTAATGGTGTAAAACCTCTTGTAGAATTTCCCTAGACAAAAAGGATTTATCCACATTACACCACAGGATTGTTTTCCCCCTAGGCTTATGAATGTCCCTTCAATTTGCTTAAGAAAGGAATGTTTTCTGCTTTTCTTGTGGTAGATACATGGAAGCTTATGTATGGAGGGCATTGTTTTATACTAAATTTCAAAAAACATTGGAATAGGAAAGGAGGGATTTTAGGCAGGCTTAATAGGCACCATTCATCCAACAATAGAAGAAGGCTGCTCAGAATCTGAACAAGGCTATGCATGTCTATCACATGGTCACAGATTAAGTGAGGGGCACTAGGGGGTCCTGCTTCTTCACCTAGTCATGATTCTTCATTA
>JAVSBS010025770.1:0-25344 GCA_033124195.1 Coracias cyanogaster
TTTCTTCCTTTTACAAAGTTTAATGGAATACATTGTATGATTAAATAATTCCTGGGAATAGGAGATTAAATTTGTGTTATCACCCTTTAGATACCAGCCAATTTCTCTAAGGGAACTAGAAAACAACTTACATCACAGTTTACCAGTACTGAGTTTACAATGAATACATTGCCCAGGACTCCAGGACTTCTGGTGTTGCCTGTGCAGTTCAGAAAATCACTCATACTCCACTCCCACCTCACTTCGTTTATGACTGGGAAATTTCATCTGCAGGAGAAGTGTAATTCAACTGTTCTGAATGGCATTACATTCCCTTATGTCTGGTTAGTATGCCTTGCTCAAAAGCACAAGGACAACCCCACAAATTTAAAGTTACAAAATACTCCCCCATTCCTACAGCCAGACCAGACTAGGAAGGCAGACATTTATTTGTTTTGCTCTCATCTGAAATCTGCTTTCTAGGATCTGCCAGGTCTGACAATCTTAGCGTTTCCATGTAGCCTTTTATTTTTGTATACCCCTGATTCAGAAAGATGGAGAGTTACAACTGCAGGCAACAGGAAGAGATCTGTAACATTTAGAAACCAAATCTCCCTGTCTTCTTCTTTTCAATTGCCCTGAAGGCCACACCCAGCTGTGATTTCTATAGCAGTGGTGAAGAAACTGCATGGTAATTTCTAAACATCTCCTGGAGCAAGAGAATGAGCAAGATAGAGATATGAATTGTAAAACCAGTACATATCAGTTTATAAAGTGAAAAAACCCAAAGTAACCCAGATTAACATCATTAAAATTCAGTTTATCTTTTTGTTCCCTCCATTCTTCACCAGAGGCAGCAAAAGTCACTTTTTCTACAAGATTCTACTGAGTCAGTCCCAGATGGCAACTTTGGTTTCATCATCATCAATGACAGCATCTTCATCACACTTTCACAGAAATCTAATCGGAGTCTTTCAAATTAATAAAGCGGACAGCTTCAGATTACTTGCATCAAGTAGAATTTTCACCCCTCGCAAAAGAGTGAGGGCTATTATTTGGCCCTATTCTATAAAACAGAAAGGATAGTACTCAGTGTCAGCCTAAAGTATGTTTCCAGCTTGGTGATGTCTGCTCCTGTCCATGAATCTGTTTTTCCTCTGGGATAATATGGAGTGGATTATTTGAAGCAACTATTGTATTTGAAAGCAATTCAGTATATTTTGACTAAAAAAGGAAAAAAAATGATGAAACTTTTCTGCGTTTGTTTTTTCTTAGTTCAGTTGATGCGCAGGAGCGAGGTCTTTCTTGAAATCCTATCCTGTTGCTGCTTGGTTCTACTGTGACATTAACCATTTAAGATTGCTTTAATCTCCCATTCTTTTCTTGCTTTATAATATACACAGAGGTCCTGACACAGGTTATCATATACACTTCCTACTACTGATTTTTGTATTTCTGTAACATGCAAATGAACAGTAACACAGCATAAAGTTTAGCTCAGATCTCCTAACATTTGGTTGCTCATAGTTTTTGATCTCCAAAGAGGGAAAAATTGCACAATATATCTTCTCTCTGTGGGGAATAACACTCACCTGCCAGAACAGTCCACTTTTCTTAAAGCAAATCCTAGGAAATTTCCTACTATTAATTTTCATCAGTTTTGGCTATATTAAGAACATGAATGCACATGAGATACTAGCTGTGCTAGTGTGTTCAAAAGGTGATGAGGTCTGCTCTGAGTCAGATTGAAAAAAGAAGATATTCTTTGTCAGAAGCACCAATACTGGCCAGAGATTTATTCCTCAAAATAGACCTTTAGTTTTAACCAAGTCAAGTTAGTTATAATTTTTGTTGTTTAGCTTGGAAGCAGATGCATTTACAAACATGGAAACCAAACATTCGCTTCCATTCTTTTCACAGTTTGTTTATTATTTCAAGCAGTTTCTAAAAATGTTTATGAGAAGTACATCCCTTGTTGGTCTCAGACTTCAGACAAATGATAAATTTCTTAAAGAGTGTTTGCCTCATTATATTCATCCTAGTAGAAAGAACACTGTGAACATTCAATAGCAAATAAAGTTGTTAATGTTAATATTTGATTATCTGATGGTTTAACACCCTTTCTTTCTAAGATGCTTGTAAAAATTTTCTTTATTTCTTTTTTCCTTTTTAGTGAATGTCTTATTCTGCTTCCTGGCTGTTTTGTTTTGTTTTTCTGCAATGTAAAATTGGTTACATTTCATAGTCTATACTTACACTGTTTAGTTGGCCTTCCATCTTATAGTTTATTGTTTCTGTTGGTTTCTGGAGGGTCTCAAACAAGGAATTTGTGGAGGTGTACTCTTTGATTCACTTTATTAGGGTTACACACTTCTAGGAATTCAGCTTAGATGACCAAAATATTTGTATTTACTTACAAATACTATGATGTGTGTGTATACTTATTTCTATGCAAATAGTAACCCTTACTCAAACATAGTGAGTAAACAAAAATCACAAAGCAAAATCTTTTTCAAAACAATAAACAAAACGTGGAAAGAATGAAAGTGAGTGATTGGTTTCTATGTTTCTAAATATGGATCGAAACATTCAACTACAGTAGCTATGGTTACCATAAAGAAACTCCATAGTAAATGGCAATGCTGTTAGTCAATTTAAATACATTTCTAGCAAAAATAAAATGTTTTTTAAGTATTGGGAGTTTTTTTAATTTTAGGGCAAAGTTCTCTGAGGTCTCACCTTGAATATTACTGTGTTATACAGTCATATAATATAAAATTATATAAGCTTTATCAAAATAATAATAAAAAGATTACACATAATACACATGAAGATATTTTACTTAAAAATTTGCTAAATAATATTTTAATTTTTGCCATTGATTTGTTCCTTTTGGTCTACACTACTCATCTGCAAAAATATAGCCATTGTTGCCAATCATATAATTCCAGGCTTGTTAAATCCAACTACCTGTCCCTGCTATAGCTTCTGTAGCTGAATACTATGTTGAAAAAGCATTGACCTAGAAATACAAAATTAATTCTATTTTTAGAAATCACAAAATTCCATATGTGCTTACAAAATGGGAATACCCATCAGACTTTATGCCCCTGCTAAATATAAACAATGCTCATTTTCACCACAGACCACAAATACTATATAGGAAGTGCTCCTTAACCACACTGTGACAATGAAAACTTGGAGAGCTACTGTGGCCCATTTGGGAAAGCCACTTAAATCACTAATGTCCAGCATTCTAATGAGCAATAGACATGCTTCTGATAGAGACCATTAAAACTTGATGACTACCACATACTACTGTACCATCCTACAAACATTAATCTCCATATAGAGAGAAACAGAGAGCTTCTTATAGTGACAAACCTATTTAATAGCTATCTATATATAAACTTACCTGGTTATTTATAAAACTATATAAGGTTTCTCAACTATATTTGTATCTCTTTCTCTCAGCAACCATGCCTTCTGCTACCTTGAGGTGATAGTTGATACCCAAATAAATCCTATTTGCTATATTCAGCTCATCTTTATTTTTGGTCTCTATAAATAACAGCTGCGGGTGTCATCAGTCTGACCTTGAAACGACCTTCTGTGTGCCCCACAGGACAGTACATATTGATGCCATCAGTTATGGTAGACATAATATGCTTATGAAAGTTTAACAGAAGTCAGCAATCACAGAAAACAGATGAATAAAATAGAAGTCTTCATATTCTAAATGAGGTGGAAGAGTACAAAACGTGGTCCCTGCGATCGGACAAAAAATCAGGAGAGTAGTATTCTAACTCTTCCACCAGCTTCTCATAATCTGAAGCTCTGGAAACGGGCTGTAGATTTTCATTTTTCAGTGCTAAATTGGGACAGAGAATGAAAATAACCTTCCCTAACTTTAGACCACTTCAGTGAAGATTCCAGAAAATGAGCTGGTCATCCCAGACCGTCTTTACAGTCACGTAGACAAAGTTACAGTAGGCTGACACTGGCATGCTTTCTATGAGATGAGTGTTCACTGATTATCTAGCTTATAGGTATCTACATGGCATCAGAGGAATTCTAGTCTTACAACCCAATGTTAAGGGGCAAATAATCCTCACCATCAGCTGAAGCTAAGGGAAGCTGCAGACATTGATCACTCTTGAAAATTAGAGTCCACTCCTGACATATGTAAGTTGTAGTGATTCTTCAGTGATAATGCTGTGAAAAGCATTCTTATCTCTTATCAGAAATATATACAAAAGGTAGTGCTAAAAAATGCATTTTTAGGTCTGAACTCAGCTACGAAACAGTTTTAATAGTTGATAAACTCTGTAACCAGACTCAAGTGCATGCATGACTCCTGAGAGGTGGTCAAATTCCATGCAATGATGTGATCCATAGAAGAGTCTAAAATAACAAAATCTATAATGAGCTAATTCTTACAACCTTCTTCAATTTTAAATGCCAACACTAAATTATATGCATAAGTACAGGACTGCATTTAAGTTTGCTTTAAATATTTGCCTTCCTTAGCTGCTGAGGTTGATTCAGAAAAGCATTCTATTTGAAAAGTAAATACAGTATAGAATACAGAGTAATTAACTGGGAGATGTTTACAGATCTACCCATTTTAGAAGTTCCTCTTTCTCTAGTAGAGCAGTTTATTAAGACATAAAATGATACGTAAGACATAGTCTTTTCAAAAGTGAGACTTAAGTTCCCTTTTGTCCAAGCAGTAGATGTCAAATCTACGTGTGGTAGAAAGTACTCTACATGTATGTGCAGGATAGAAAAAAGACATGGAAACAGTTTTGACTTTATGTTCCTGGGAGTCCTATTTAATCTGATAAAGGTTTTATTAGAGGTTTAAGAAAGGGTTAAGAGATAACACTGACTGCTTTGAGGGAAGCGGGAAAAGAAGTGGAGCCAAGGCAAGACCCAGCATGTCTTAGCTGTGACACATCCTGATGCAGCATGGTACATATGGAAGAAACGCAAGCCTTCCTCATCTGAACCTCAGTTTTCCTGGGTTACGAAATTATGTCTTGAGTGTAAGAAGGGCTTCCCAATACTAGGAGAAAATGAATGAGATTTCATTGCCCTTTTGAAGGGTGGTTTACAATAGTGAACTGTGCTTAAATTCCACGTCTAATGAAAGAAAAAGACTGAGGAGATCAGAACCAAGCATGAGCTTCAGATGGCTAGAGAGTAAGAGACGTAAATATCTCAGCTCTGTGTGGACTGACTGCATGATGATACAGTTCTTTAGCACAACCCATGGAAATAAGAAATGAAAACTCATTCTTTTTGCTGTGCAAAGCTATGTATGTATTCATCTTACTCTGTTGCTGTTACGGATGTATGATTTGAACAGGTTATCCTAGACTAATTCCGATAGATTGGATTGTGATGCTAATATCTGCATGAATGTCTGGATACTTGAATGTTAAAAGAGGCAGTAGTTTCCATCATAACAAAAAGTAGCTAATTTCATTTCAGGAGACAGAAACACTGCTGAAGGCAGTTGCAAAATCTCACTATATTGAATTGGGAAAAGGACATACATGTATTGAAATGGCTGCTTCAGTGGGGTAGATGCTAGTGAGCTATAAGATCTTTTTCTTTATCAGTTTTGCCAGACAAATTGTTTGTGTAGCAAAGGAAGAAACTACAATATAAGTGAAAATCAGGGTTTTCTGTTTAGCTGCTGCAGTACATATATTTGACCACGAATTAGATACAAGGAAATACTAGGGAGCATGGTAAAATATTTGAAGAAGTAGCCCAGAGGATCTTCATCCATGGCAATATAAAAACTTAGCAAGTATGTGACCAGCCTGGTTTAACTGGACTCCTTCAAGCAGGGGGTTGGACTAGATGTCCATCAGACGTTCCTTTCCTCATTTATTCTATAATTTCAAAAGTTTGGGATTGATTGTACACCTAAGGCAAAAACATCAACTTCAGAGTGAAAATCAGACTGAAGAGCAAGAGAGATATCTGCACACAGAACACAGAAAATCACAGAACAAGGAAGCCTATTTTTGTAAAGGTTTTCCAAACTGCTGTACAAAATATAGTTGAAAATACTTTTCTCAAGGTAATTTTTCCACATTAAGATTCTGATGTATTCATTATTCACTTAGAGTTAAAATCATACTCACAATACAATTGTTATTGGTATAATTATATTAGGTAGATTTGATACTCAACTTTCAAGCTAAAGTTAGGTGAGAAGGCATTAGGCTTTAGATGTGTCTCTTTTTTTTTCCATGCAGGATAGAAAGATGAGAAAGAAAAAGAAAAATGTTGAAGAGTTGCATCATTTCTGGGATACTGTAAGTTTTAAGTGCTGACTAAGGCAGAGGTACAATAAAGACTGGACTTCAGCAAAACATTCAATGGTTTTTCCTGCAGCTTTCTCCTGGACAAAGTGGCAAGATACAAATTGGATGGGTGGTCTGTGAGATGGATGGGAAATTGGCTCACAGGCTACACTCGTAAGGTGGTGATCAATGCTTTTTACTTTTTACTTCAGTTTTTTTGGCAGCCTGTCACAAGTGGGGTCTCCCCAGGAACCAATACTGGGCCCCAAGCTGTTCAACATCTTCATAAATTGTCTGGATGATGGGACTGAAAGCACCCTTACCAGCTTTGCTGATGACACTAAACTGAGTGGTAAGGTGGACATGACAAAAGGGACAGCCATCTTACAGAGCAACCTGGACAGGCTGAAAGAGTGGGCAAGAACTATATGAAGTTTAACAAAGACAAGTGCAAAGTCTTGCATCTGGGACAAAATAACCAAAGAGCCCAGTACTAGTTAGGATCTGTGTGGTGGAAAAATAGCCTTGCTGAAAGGGGTACGGGGGTCCTGGTGGACAGCAAGCTGAATAGGAGTCAGCTGTGCATTATTGTAACAAGAAAAGAAAATTGGATCCTGGGCTGCATCTGTAGGGACATTACTAGCAGGGACAGAGACATGATTATTCTACTTCACCTAGCACTTGTCAGGCCACACCTGGAGTACTGTGTGCAGCTGTGGCCCCCACAATTCAAAAAAGGCATGGACAGATTGGATAGAGGCCAAAGGAGGGCCATGAAGTTGGTCAAAGGGCTGGAGAACCTGTCCTATGAGGAAAGACTGAAAGAGTTATGTCTTTTCTGCCTGCAGAAGACAAGGCTTAAGGGAGGCAGGGAGGCAGGAAAGCAGGAAGGAAGGAAGATAGGCAGGCAGGAAGGCAGGAAGGAAGGAAGGCAGGCAGGCAGGAAGGCAGGAAGGAAGGTTGGAAGGAAGAGAGGAAGGCTGGAAGGAAAGGGGTGTAGCAAATATTGATCCATGTCTCCCTCTATCTGTCGGGACTTAACCTGCTGAAGCGCTGGGGCCTAAGTTGTGGGCCCTGAGTTGGAGCTGACCTGTGGATGAGTCACAACCTAGAAGAATGTTTTGTTTTTCTTATTGGCTTCATATTCCAGAGGCAGAACCTGGTTCACCTGTGGCTTTGTGTCTCTGCCCTCACCCAGGTGGTCATGGCTGGGGTGCTGGGAGAGGCCAGGATTATATTAAGCAGGAGCTGATGAATTGGATGAGCTTCCTGTTGGGTGTGTCTTCTGTGGGGCTGGTTGTGTCTTTCTGAGTTCTCTCAGTGGTGTCCTTCCACGTGAAGGGCCATTGAGGGAGCCATCTCTGTCTGTTGTTTCCAGCAGGTGATGCGGGCACCACAGTGGGCAGCAGAGGAGCTGGGCGCACAGGAACCTATGGCAGGACTGTCTGAAAGAAGACTTCCAAGGGCTTATTGTTCTAAGGGGTTGTCACACAGCATTGGCCTGTGTGATCAGGCAATTGATGGCAGCATAAAATGACGATGGCTGAACCAGCACAACACCTGGTAATGCCAAATCTCTCTTTCTCTTACTGTCCAGAAAGAAATGGTACTGCCTATGGAACCCCAGCTTATGGCAGTAGCAAAGCTCAACAGGACATAATTTTTCCTTACTATGAGTTTGTCTTTCAGATCATGTCGCCGTGACTGCTAAAAGTATTTAAAGACTGTTGCTGCTGACAATGTGACCATTGATATCTTTGCAGTTCCATGAGATGGAACTTGAACCATGCTACTTGTTAAACAGTTCAAGAGTTTCATCTCAACTGCCTTGATTTCAAAGCTTATGTCCGCAAATTTGACTGAACATTTGCTGGCCACAGTCAGATATGTGCCATTACAATTGGAAAAGTTAATAACATTTCAACATTCCCTTGTAAGAAAAGCTCACTGGAGTAGAACACTAAGAGCCTGTATATCACTAAAGTGCAGACCAACTGCACATAGATGACTAATAGAGTTGTATTTTGCTATGAACTTATGTTTTGCTTCAGCTATCTTTATTTTTCTATGGGGGAGAGATAGGCTTGAATATCTGAGAGTCTCAAGGAAAGACTAGAGAAACCAGGAAAGGATGCACTTTGTGTCTGTGATGGCAACTTTCTGATAACCTTCTCATGTTGCCTGTAGTTAAAAACAAAACAAACAAAACAACCCCAAAACTTCTGGGATTATTTATTTATTATTCTAAATGAGGGCTGAACCACCCTGGAGGGATCCTACCACCTCCTGAATGAATTACTTCTGACATTTGACTTGTAATCTGAAACATGGAACAAAATCTCGTTTCAGGCAAGTTTTACTAGCTGGTTTCCTGCACTAAATATACATTGTGTAGAAAAAGCAAAGGTTGGGAAGGAAAAAACAAGCCCTACTACTGATGTGGATGCCTAGTCTTCTGGTGCTCTTTCTTGTTCTTGTAGATTGGTAATGACACATGGGAAGCTGGATGGTTTTATGGGGTGACTTGTTTTCAGTATCATAGACATTTAAACTCATTTTTGAGTAGAGCTGGTGTAGTGAGTTAAAGCAGGTCAGAGCTTAGTCCATTTGAACACAAGGGTGTAACAGTCCCACCTTCCTGTGCCTTTATCTAAGAGCTGAGGCATGTGTCCCAAAACCCAAAGGTGCTCAGTGTCCTTAGGCCTTACAAAGGGAAAATGAGTCTCTGCTACTGAATTCACTGCACCTCCTGTTTAAATTGTGCCATGGCTCCACAGTTACTTTGAGGCATCTAAGAGTGTAGCTTTTTTATTAATCTTTTAAATTTTATTAACCATTATTTTTTTAGATAAATATTGGATATTTGAGGTTGAACTTAACTACTGTAAGCTAGGAACAATCAAAAACATATATTGTGGTGCCTTTCAAGTTTCCTTCCTAATCTATGAGGACTGTGTGGGAGAAGACAACAATCTGTGCTCAGGAGAAATGCAGTGAATCAGCTTGTTCTTTACAGTGAAATGTTCTTTTACGCAGCTGTTGTACCTTGGAGAAAAAATCCCATACAAAACAAATAAACTTCAGATTCTACTTTAATGCCATTAAAAAAAAAGTAAGTTAAGCTGTTCTTAAAATAAAAATACTGCTCAACAATGGAATCTACAATCTACAGTCTTAATTCAATTGTTGGTATTGTTTTGAAACCCTGCATAATGGCCCCCTCCCTTTCTCTTTGGCTGCAGGAGCAATGCTAAATAATCACACTAGACTAATATGGAAGTTAGGCAGAGGCACAGACAAGGAATAGTGCAGAGATCTACCATCCCAAGGAAGGATCTGGGACGGGTTCTTCCCTAAGTGCCCCCATATGTAAACAGTGCTGCTTGAGATGCCTTTTTAGGAAGTTCAGAGTCTTATCTGCATAGCCTGCTGGCCAGCTAGGGGCAGAAAGAAGCAAGCACACACCTCACTGCTTTTCTGTCCTCTGATATGCAGAATGCCTGTCAAAAATAAACACATCTTGCCTTGCTTTGTTACTGTGCAGGGACATAAGAAGTGACAGAATGTGTACTTATGCACACAAAATCACTACCAAGAGGTGCTTGGAGAAGTCAGAGTCAGTCTGATCTGGCCTGAGTTGAATTACCAACCCTTATCCCTACTCTAGGAAATAAAGGACAATATGGAAATGGGCTGGTGAGCCTAGTGACAGCATAGAGCACTGACTGTTCCTCTATACCTTTTCTGGAGCAGAAACGAGCTGAGGACAGATGTCCTTAACATGACTGAGTACAGATAGTTTCAGTTTCAGCTTCAGCCTATACTTACTACCTTACCAGTGTCACTGTGCTATGAGCAGAACACTTAAAAGTCTGGGAACTTAATGTAAAACCTGAGGCATCTTGGGATTACATGACCCAGGAGACTACTTGAATGGTCTTGTACTCTGACATCTTTTCTACTTGTTGTCCCAGTGTGAGAAACTCCACGAGTAAGGCTGGAAGCTCTTAATTCCTAGAAACTCTCACCACTGATGTCTTTGCTGGGTACAGTCCTCTGCAGTCTGGATCTTTCTGAAGGCACAGTAATATTCCTTTGTGCATTCCTGCTTCACCTTGTGGTCTGGTCAGATATAGCACTGGCCTGGAAAAGCCAGAGACCTTAACAGCAAATGGTTTTGTTCACTGCGAACATCTGTTGCAGTCTCAAGGGTCTTCCAAGGCTTTTGGTAGCACCTTCATTCCAGATTGCTGTTATGACTACACATATTTGCATTTTAGTTCATATGAGGCAAAAGGGTTTCAAGCATTTTTTCTTAGTGATAGACCTAGCCTTGGTCACTGTGCCTTACAGCTATTTGAGCCATAGGGGAATCCAGCAGTCAAAAAAGGCCAACTGCTATCGTCCACAATCCAGAGGCCACAAAGAAATTCATGTTCATGCTCAGAACTCTTTCCTGGTTCCTTGGCAACTGCCACGTGTGGTATAAACCACTAACTGCACTAAATAGAATATGTCCACTCACCATTTCTGATCTTGCTCTCCTGGAGGCAAAACTGATTGCTGCTGAAAGCAGGACCTTCACATTCGTAATACATTTCTCCCACTCCCAGCCTCCTCCAAACACACCTTAGAGCAAACCTAACATCAGGCAACATGAGTTACAAAATGCTTTCCTCAAAGCAAGCTCTGCCTTGCAGCAAAATATAAAATCCTAGCTCACAGAAGAGATTTGTAAAGGTACTCTGTGAAAAGTGAGTAGGAATTGGGTACTAAGGCATATCTACAAATCCTATTTGGTGGGGATTTGGATCTGCACACCTGAAATCTTTCTTAGGTCCTGAACTTCATTCAGTGGATTTGCCTTATTTCGTTTTCATCTGCAAGATGTGGAAGAAAGGCAACAGTTTTCTTTTGTCCCATTTTACAGTCATTGTAAATACTTCATTTTACTTCAATTATATACACACTTTTCCCATCAGAGCAAACCACTTTATGAATTCAAATTCATGCAGTTGTCTTTACTGCCTAAGTTAAAATGTTTAAGAAACTTGATCTGAAATGCAACAGGGATAAAGTGATGATTCACCTACTTGTGTTCACATCTTATTTTACTGAGCATTACAATAGTTTAACTTCTCCCAGCAACACACAAATACGTTCAAGTGCAGCTGATACTGTGCCATTGTGAGCTTTTGTTATTTTATTTAAATTCAGCTGGTAGGTCCAGCTGCAAAGTGAAGATCCAGATAAACCTACTGAGGTCAGGGGTGTTTACATCCCTAGGTTCAGTCTGGGAAACTAAAAATGTAAGGTGGAATTTTATTCCAACCTTTTCCTTCCCTGACGTTCAGGGTGGTAGCAGCTGTTAGTGCTGATGTTAATGTCTTTGTGCCCAAAAAGACCCAGCAAGTGACAGATTGTTAATGATTATGTAGGGTGATCATCTTTCGTACACTTCTAAAGTATCTTTTTATTGGAATAATTCATTTTCATATGTGATAGAACTGACAGATTTCAAACCCATTACCCACAAACAGCCCTTCATCTGTGAAGAAACTGGACTGCTTAGTTTACAAATGGCAGCAAATATCCCAATGGCAGAAAAAAAATATTCTACTGTTTATATTAGACATGGGAATATTTTCCTTCAGTCATGGAATACAAGGACTAATACACTATTACAAACTTTAATTTCTGTATATTTGTTGATATTCCAGCCTGAATAAGACATGACAAACAATGGTCAGTGTTGCAAATACTTATGCAGATGCTGAATTTTAAACATGAGGGTAGTCCAGTGTAATTCACAGAATCACAGTATGGCAGGAGTTAGAAGGGACCTCTGGAGATCATCTAGTCTATAAGGATTGCAAGCAAAAGTGATGTTGATCTCTAGAGACAAAAAGTCAAACAAATGCTGCTGTCTGAGTTTCTACCCAGGGAGGTGGATTAGCAATGACATTATTGATGTAAGAATGTGTTTCCTAGGCATACTTTAGAAGCTGGCCATCTTTCACTCAGTTTTCTGGAAGAAATCCTACAACAGTTTATACATGTTTCTGTGGGATATGTAGGCCTCCCTTTTCTCTGCACTCTTACATTTTTCATTTGTATATTAGGTGTGTGTTGGGAGTGAATCAGGGTCGTGCTAGTGGCAGTGAGTGCTCAAACAAACAGCAAGTTCTTCTCAATCCTACATCAGAGAGAGGATGAGGCAGAGTACTGAAGCTGAATCAATGGGCTCTGAGAGATTTGGTGGGAACACGTCAGCATCAGAAAAGTGATGGCTGGAAATGCATCTGAGCTCTAGGGTGAGCTATTTTAAGTACGAAGAATGAATTGTATCTGACCCCAGAATTAGCCGGCAGGTTGGACACCCTTCTGTAATGCATGACAGGATTGTCAAGTACTGAGAATAGGCATATGAATGCATCAGGCTAGCAGAGCTGGGCTTCAGATCCAATTTCTTTTTCTTGGAGGCTGGCACCTTAATTGTTTGGATGTTCTGAAGGACATGAAGGGGAGCAGCAGGATGAGCAGGGGAACTGAATCTTTTGCTTTCTCTTCTTTTTTTCTTGAAATAGTTGAAAAGTCTCAATTTCATCCCAATATGGAATGGAAAACTGTTTCTCAACTTGAATATGTTCCTGGAATAGGAATAAATGGTTTCCTACTCATTTCTATTCATGGTTCTTCGTTCTTTCTATTTACAGCCATAGATTTCAGATTATGAAATTTGAAGTCCAAACATCTTTGAATAGTGGTCCTCTCAGGAGATGCTTTGTATGGTTGCTCATGGGTGAGTGAAGATGGAGAACAGTTGCCTTATAAAAAGTATGCTTTTGCTTTCTTTCCTTCAATTTCACAGATTCCTTTGGCCTTCAACTAGCACCATCCATTTAGGAGAAGGAAAAAAAGGTGAAAGCCTGTCATAAATAATTATATAGTCCTACAGTCCTCTTAGCAATGTTCAGCAGTTATTTTTGAAGCATGCCAGCACTAATACACAATCGTTAAAGTGCTTCAAGTTATTTGCTTTTTGTGTAGTGGCAAATTTTTCCACTGATGGTTTTTATTAGATGAAAACTGCAACTGACTGGGAGCCAAGAAGATCTTATATTCTAATCCATGTGACACAAGGATTTGACTGAGAGCTTGTCATTGTAAGTGTGATTGCCCGGTCCAAAAGTGAAAAAAAAGAAGAGAAACAGTATTAGTAGATGGGGAAAAATGCACAGATGTCCACTGATTGCCTAATTGACACCCCTGTTGAATGAGCTGGGGCAAGATGATTCATAGTATGATGATTTTATTAGGTCAGGGATAATGCTAATTAAGTAAGTAGCCATTGCAGCCAAGTGCTTTTTCTTCTGACCATTTTTCTCTTTACTGTTCTCTGGAATCCTGTGCTTCTTATTACATTGTTAGATAAAGATCTTGTTATCTTTTCTACCTTTAAATTTATCTAACATATATGTTGTATGGGAGTCATCTGCCAAGATGTTCTGGCAAACGTGCTAGTGCAGCACACAACTGGCCTCTTAGTAGCAGCAGAGAGCTTTACCTTGGTGCTTTGTGATTGTCACAGCTGCTTCATCATTTCCACGTAGCGTTTAAAGTGTTGCTTTTAACTAGTGAAACTGAAATAGGCCTTGTTTACCTGGTTAAGTACCTGTCTTTGCTGTGCAATGCCATCTCTAGAAAAGAAGAAAGGTAAAATACCCAAGACTTTTACAATTATCATCAAAATTCGGCATCTGGTAACTTGATCAATCTCAGCAACTTTTAATGTCAAGATACAGAAGCTGCAAGAAGTACTGAATTGGGAAAAAAAAGGGGGGGGGGGGAGGGAAGGAAAATCTTTATTATAATGCATTATTTTCGCACTTAGATAACTTTAAACATTATGAGGAGCCAACAGTGCTGTTGAAGAAGTTTTAGTTAGAACCGAACTAGTTCTGTTCAGTTTTTACTTTTCAGCTG
Source organism: Coracias cyanogaster (assembly GCA_033124195.1). Lineage (NCBI taxonomy): Eukaryota > Metazoa > Chordata > Aves > Coraciiformes > Coraciidae > Coracias > Coracias cyanogaster. The sequence continues at coordinate 14,289 of JAVSBS010025770.1, forward strand.
AGTATCTTCTAACTAAGTGCAGTTTCTGAAGTTAACAGCAGATTTTTGCAGACAGTGTCTGCTTCTAGCAGTAATAATGCTTGATGTTTACAGTTACTACCAAGGATTGGTGTGCAGACCAAGGTCACTGCTAAATATTGTGTACCACATCAGAGGGTGCAGAAAGAGAGAGGCTGCATTTGCAGGAAGAAGTGGCTGGGATGGGTGACCTTAAACTAACCAGTGAGGTATTCCATCCCATATATGTCATATTCAGTATAAAGCTGAGAGATCATGAGGGTCAAGTTCTCTTCTTCTTCAATGGTCAGCATCAGAGGAGGACTCCGTCCATTCTGTCTTCGGTCCCAATCCACGTGTTTCTGAATCCAGTTCCAGAATCCAGCTCCTGAATCTGGTTCCCATCTGCTGCTAAGCCCAATCTAGGACTTTCCCAGTGCCTGCTGCACAGAATCAGTGGTGATGGTGACATAATTGCCATCAGAGGTGGGGCGTGGATTTGATACTGGTTTTGTATATATTTTTATGTATTCGATTTTATTATTATTATCTTAATTAAAGCTGTTTCAGTTTTCTTTTCTAATCTGTAAGTCTCTCTCTCTCTTACATTCCCTTATTCTCCCTGTTTGGGAGGGAGGCCAACAGAGATCCATGAATGTCTCTCGTGTTATTCCCTTTCTCTTCCCCTTTTTATAGGGAAGGAGGGGTTAACAGAGAACATCTGTTAGAGGTCTAGTGGGCTGACCCTAGACCTTGACAGACAGCTTATTTGACAAAAAAGGTACTAAGAAATATGTATTATCAGCTTTTTGTTACTGTTCTTTGTGAGACTGAGCAAAACCGTCTAAAATTATCTTCCCCATCACCTAGCTGGGAATCATTTCCATTGGTGGTATGTTACTTCTGCAAGAAAATAAAATGCTGCAATTAGACTGTCAGAGTGCTCAGTTCAAGTGTCACAAGCCCTGAACTTCCTCACAGAGGAGGAATTCACTTAAGCACTTACAAAATAAGTCAGAAGACCAGAAAAAACTTTCCTTTAAATCTTGAGAAGTACTCTGAGTAGGCATATATAACGTAAAAAATACTTCTGAATGGTTCTACATAAACCACAGTTCACTGCTGATTTTGACCATGGAAATAATGTAGTCAGATTAATGAGTTCAGATAGTTGCATCTTCACTCCACTCCCAGAGTCCAAGAGGCAATAAACATTTTAATCTTAACAAGACAGAATAGTTTTAACTTCATGGTATTAATCCAAATTGGACTTCAGGCAGAAGGGGTATGTAACTGTCTGTACCTGTCTGTGTAGATGTGTCCTAAATCTGTTTACTTGCATATAGTGGGGCAAGTGAAATGCAGGTAGTGGAGGAGTTTCAAGGCTTGAGTAAATGTTTTTGCACAGGAAATGCCGTTCTGAGAAAAGGAAGGTGTGCCATACAATGGACACATACGGATTTATGGAATAATAAAATATTTAAAGATAATTTGCCAAGAGGAAGAGAAATATTTACCATTAAATAATGAGCACATCTAAGCAGACAGAACAGAAATAATATCATGTGAGCCTGAGGGCTATCATGCAATTTGTACGCAAAATTAGGAATGAACTGGAAGCTAAATTTCATGGGTGAAGAACAGACCAGTTCTAGTTACAGATATTGGGAAGGGAAAAAATAGATTGTTGAAGATGATAGCTTGCATTTATAGCAAGTATAGGAAGGGATAACAAGGAGTGGAAGATGAAAATGCCAGAGGCCTTACCGAGAACATCAGAAGAATAGAAATTAGCAAGGAGTTAGGGTCAAGCCAGGGTCCTTCTCACAGGTGCGTCAAACATTGTAAATAATTTCAATTTTAAAAATTGTTTTATTATATTTTATTTCATTTCATTTATAGAGTGTATTAAAATTCTGGCTAGATTTAATTTTTTTTGTCCCAAATGATTGTTGATCATTACATCTGAGCAATAAAAAATGTGACTGTGTGGGCTGGCTATAATGAAGCTGGGATTTTGTGTTCATTCATCACAAGATGTAACTCTTAAGTGCATCTGTTATTTATTTCAAGATCTTTTTTCTTATGGGTAGCTTTATGGATCATTGAGCTAATGAGCATCTTTGTAGAAAATCATCAGGAAAGAAGGTACATAGAGGCTTCACTGTGGTTTCTCTGCCATGGGCTCAGTCATGACAGAAGAATTACAGAAAAATAGGGTTTGCCTCATACAGATTTAGTTACACACAAGATTTAGCATACAATTTCAGACAGCTGTCAGGGCTCTCTCTATTAAAGTTTCATAGAAATTCATCTGTTATCTTATACACCTGTCTTATGAAGTAGATAATTGGCACGTGAAGGTGCTTATCCCTCTCCAATTAATACAGAGAACCTAAGTAGTAGCTTAGGTGGGTCACTTCCAAACAGCTGATAACATAAATCTCACTTTAGGAATACAACAAAAATCTGTCTGCTTAGGTTAAAGCCTCCAAGATACACTCCCAGGAGAGAGAAACATACAGGTTCTGCAAATAACTAGTGGAAGCTGGACACAGACCTCAGCAGGTATCTGTAAAGCTCCAGTCTCAAGGCGTTACGCTGTCCCTCTTCCCTAGAAAAGGAGGCATATGGTGACAAAAGCCTGCATGCAAAAATGTGTGACCTCATCTAAAGCTCTCTAGTCATGAGTTGCTTATATATAATTACTATTAACTTCAGAACCAACATAAGCAGTGAGCTGCTGACACAGGGGAAGGGAATGGAGGTAAGCATAAGCTTGAATATGGTCACATGCATGAATTAGTGCGGAGGGTAGGGAGTTGTATTCATATTCTCTGTGCAAACAACAGAAGATGTTTAAGGAAATACCTTCTCAGCTGTTTGCTTACTGGAGGTTACTGTTCCTGTAACTGTGCTGGTAGAAAGGAACGCGTATGCGTCAGCAGCTCCCACTCCACAGATCTGCATCTTCATGCAAGACCACGTTATCGGCATCAGCCAAGACACTGGACCTGATGTTCCCATCAGGGACACGTGAGCATGAACTGAATTATTCTGATTCTGTCATGAGAAGGCAGAGGGAAATGGTGGGCAGTGGAAGGCTGTAAAATTATAGCCCAATATCCAATAGAGGTGCTTTTTCAAAGTCCGAAATTGGTGCAGAATTGGATTGTTCATTTCCTTCAAAAGCCTCTGCCATTCACTCACAAATGCTGTAGTCAGAGGTTTGCTTATGGTAGGGGATGCACTTCCTGCTATAGCAAGCTGTTGAAGACAACGGAGGTCTAAAGGCATAAACAGGGATTAAGTATCTAACTCCTATTTATTTTTAGTGTAACCTAGCATTTAATGTAATCAAATGTTGCAATCTGGACCTTTAAAATGTTTCCCCATGGACCTCAGTGCGTGGCTTTTCAATACATTTCTGAGACGTGTTTAGTCTTCTAGAAATTGCAGTGCTATTTTTGCATATTCAGATCTCTGTAACCATATCATTCCAGTTTGGAGAGGCCAACTGTTCCCTCTGTTTTCACATGAAGATAGAATGAATCAGTGTTACTTCCACCCGTATTGCTGTTCTTCCAAATGGTTTCACAGATGTACTAGGAACATGAAGTTCTGCAGTCTTTAATGGTAACACCCTGGACTGGGATGCTTTGAAAACCACCCTGTAGGAAATGTGCAATTATAAGTAACTCAAGGCTGGTAGGGGTGATCACATGTTGCATGAGGAAACATCTAATGAAGGTGCCCAGGTGGTAGCAAATCTCTAGCAGGAAAAAAAGATCACAGAAACAAATAGGCTTCCAGTGACCTGATTTGCATCCTTAGGAGAAGAAAGTTACTGTATCTCCAAGACCACCCAGCCCAGAACTTACTAGATAACTATAAGAAAACTCTGCTGATTGGTATATCATCTCTTTTCAATTTGTCATGTACATTTTAGCTTGCTATCGGGAAGGCTGCTACCACTCCATATATTCTTTTATCCTCAGAAATATGCTAGAAATCCAGTATACACTCCTAAGTATAAGAAGACTGCAGTTTTTATATGCAGCCTGCTGTGAGAATGCGCTCACATGGCAGCATCACTGTGCATCACTTGTACTAGCTCAGCACAGGTATCAATGTGAGCTCAGAATGGAACAACTAATTAAATCCACATACTTGATGAGGGAAAAGAGGAGGGAAGTACTAAATATAACAAAGTTCAGTGATCTGGTGATGAAGATAGGAGAGAGACAAAGGTCTTCAGCTGGTAGACCTTTAACCTCTGCAAGCCTAAGCATTTTTTCTTGATACTCCAATAGCAATAACATAAATAACAGTTAAGAATAAAGTGAAGAATAACGGTGAATAATAAAATGAAGGCCATGTAAGCCTTCCCTATCTGTGAGACACTTAGTCTCCACCAGCTGTGCTGGCTTCCTTCCTACATCTGGGTAACACGAAAACTCTGGGAGAACTATTTTAAGAACTCTGGCACCAAGCAGAATGGGTAAAGGAGAAAAAAAAACAAAACCCAAAACTAACAAAACAACAACAGCAAAAAAATCCAAACAGAAAAAGAAAAAATTCCCAGCTCTCTACTGCTTTACTGAAATCAGTCTGTTGAAAGTTGAAAGCATTTCTGTTTAGCTGCCACAGTTCGCCAAGCAGCCTAATGTGCCAGCTATTAGTACCCAGCAGAGAGTATGTTTGCAGCTATTCAGCAAAACTGTCACATGTCCTTAGCCAAGGAAATAGGGATCAGCTGCTGAACACTGGAGCTGATGAAGAGCAGAGCTATTAAAGCAAGCAATAAAAAAGCCCCCACAACCCAGAATGGAGACTGATTTTTATTATTATTTTTTTAACCTAATGGATGACATTTATAACTGGAAAGTATGAGTCAGAGTGTGCTGTGCCAGCATGGGGTCTTTATGATTTTTTCATATTTCTTGTTCTTCTTCTTTGACCAGGACCATTATGTCTTGTTGATTTTTAAGTTTTAGGTTCCTTACAGTGTTTAGGAGATGGGTGCACATGTGCATTTGTGTGTGTAAGTAGTGACCATAGCCCAGCGAACCGGAAGTAAAGGGCTAAACTACTCAGAAAATTGTTAGGGAGTAGGGAGTCTACTTTACAGTGCTTGGACCTCTTAGATAAATTATTGCTGCCAAAGTGTTATTGCTGCCAAATGTGGCAGTGACGTGAGTGTGGGAGGCAGCCACCCACTTGCTAGTGAGGACAAAATGGACACAGCTCCATCTCCACAACCACTAATCTCATCCAAAAAGCCTTAAAAACAGAAAACTGTTTGTCCTTTTGTAGCACATGAGCAAATAGATCCATTTGCCACAGAGCTTCTCTGTAATACTGTATCTCTAGCATGTAACCAAGAAACAAAATTATACTACTTGTTGCAATGACATTATAGTCTGGTTACCTCAGAAACAACAGGCCCGATTCCAGATTCTAGTTCCAGAAAATTCTCTTTACACTGCTGGATCAGGCCTGCAGCATTTCACAGGAAGACTACATTGAGGAATCCCCAGTATGGGAGAGTCCCATCCTGACAGAGTCAGCATTGTTTTACAGCAGCTTCTCCTACTCTGCAACACCCTGTCGCAGGATTCATGCCGGTACAAACAAACTCCTTTAGCAAACTAATCCTCAAGATCCATGCAACGCAAAATCACATAGCCACAGCTGCTTGGGTAGTACGGCAGCTGGGTCCCCCCATTGCTTACTGAGGACGTGGGGAGGTGTGAGGACCCCACAGAGCCTTTGCCTTCCTTTTCCCACAGCTGATATGGGTCATGCTCAGCGCAGCTGAAAATTGAGCCCTCAGGCAGGGAGCTGTAATGAATTCACTAGATTAGGCAATGAAAGCCAGTGTGAACAAAACAACCAGCTGGCTCAAGAATATTTCATGCTAGCGTAAAAAATGGTACAGGAGTGGAGGAAATAAGCTTCAAAACTGCCCCCTTTGATTCCTCTGAAGATCATGCCCATCTTGTCTTTTATATTTATTGTTATAGTCTATGTACAGCTATGAAACTGAAAAGAAATAAAGATATTTTCACCCTGTTTGTAATGTTATGTGTTATAGCCATTAAAAATAGTGGACTATGTCCTCACGTAAGAATGTAGTGCACCTTAGTAAAAGACAGTTGTTCTGCTCTTTCTGGTCATTTTTTAATTCTGGACAATTAAAAGCCTTTACAAGTATTTATAATCATGATTTCTAAAGAATCACAAAAAGTAAAATAACATACATTGAGTAGCAGAATTCCAGAATCAGAAATTGAAAAGGTATTTTATTTTTGTTGCTGGAAGTGGAACAATATTTTCAGCGCAGTCTAGTGTGAGAGTAGACTCCAGCTGATTTCTTTGCTTTTGTCCTATGTCTAGGGTTGTGTTGAAACCCTATGCTATAAAATGTTGTTGTTTTTCCTTTAGCTGAGAGATGTCTTTTCATATGTGAGCCAATCCACCCACACTCTTCCTGTGATTATCCTCAAGAAAAGGGAAGAAATTTCCATACAGTGCACATAACTGATAGCATTGCATTTATGCTTTAACCTTAGTGTCACTTGATTAATAGTTTCCTTTCCTTTGCAGTTCCCAAGAAATGTGTATTCCCATGAGGTATTTTTGGAAAATGTACGGCAATTACTCTATTGGAGGAATCTCTCCTATGAATGCTACTCTTACCACAGAAAAGATGTAGGTAAAAACAGCCTCACATTTGGCATTTGAAGGAGTGAAAGACAACACTTAGGAATTCCTGTACACCATTGCCCTTACAATCTCCTACGGAAATCCACCGTAAAATACAGTATGTGCTGAGAACAGGCTGGGCCACCTAAATATGGATTGCTTTTGGCTTCAGCTATTCAGAAATGCCCAGAACAGTTGCCAAATTAAGTCACCCTACTAGCTGCTTTCCATGGCTAGAAGGTCAGTAATAGTTAATATGGAGAGGAACTTGGATAGCACATCTTGCAGTTAAAGAGTACCTCTTAAACTGCTCTAAAACACCAATGCATTCTTACCTCAGAAAACCTCAAGCATAGAGCAGTTTAGCTTTCCTTTGACAGGGAAGTGGTTTACAGCTTATAAGGAAAACATATTAGCCTTTCATATCAGTTTTAATTTATGCCATATTTCTCATCTATTTATAGCTCAAACATTCTAAATTAGAAATATTAGATGCAAATATATTATAATCTGACAGAAGTTTAAATATTCTATAAATCTGATTTGGAAAAGGGAAATATTCATTCATATATAGCTGACTAATTGTTCTATAGTTGCAATTTCAGGAACATGATTTTCTGAAAGAACTGCTGACAACTCATCTTAAACTTCAAAGATTAGTATGTTTAGCCACAATTTTGCTCCATTTGAATCCTACTTTGTTTTCTGCTTGTTTCTTATTGCCTTCTTTGTTTCTTAGAACACTTGCACAAATAGAGGATTTTTGTTACTTGAAAGCTTTTTGATCTCCTTTTTATTTCCCACCTGCAATTATAACTCTTCCTTGGTGACATTACCCATTGGATGCAGTGAAAAGAATTCTGATAAATGGCTGAATAAAGAATTATTAATATCAAAAGGAAAATAGCCAGCTGAAACTGATGAACTCTCAAAAAGCCTGTTTTAATTTAAAAAAAAACATAAATAAGAACAAATGCAATCAGAAAAATACAGAAAATATTTCATGCAAGCTATGCAGTGTAAAGTCAATGCACAGAATTTAAAATCTCGTGAAGGTGACTGGTGTGCAACCTGGTTACCTAGAGAACACTTACAAGCATGAATATAACAATAGTGACGTATTATTATACTTTATTTCAGTAAACAATGAACTAGCACAGCTCTTTTTCTTCCAAATCTATTTCAGTTCAGGCTGGGAGCACTTTTAGGAATATAATTCTGTATAAATAAATTTCGTTCCCTAGTGAAACACACAGTAAGAGCATGGTAGGCCTATATTGCTATTGATTTATTATTTTGCCTCTTTCTTATTCCTCAGACTATTATTTGCATTTTATCTAAGTCCAGTCTGAGCAAGTATAAAACAGTGTAACTCTCTGAATGTGAGTGGAGCGGCCTTTAAACTCTACCCATCAAGAATCTAGTACTTTTCTGAAACAAATATATAAAAATTACACAGTATTGTGCTTTTTTTCTGTAAACTGGGGTTATATTGACCTTAAGCACATACCTTAATCATAAATACTAGGTGAACATAGGAGTATGGCTTGCAACTCACTTCCCCATTTTAAACGTGGAATATTATTTAAAGTTAATTAAAACAGTAGTTCTTGCTCCTGCCTGGGCTGTCCACTTTGTTGCAATGCTTCATAATATTCAAAGCATAAAACTGAAGGCAGGGACTATAGCATGTACCAGTAACCCTAGGCTGGCCTGTTCTTTTGAAGGAGCTGTCATGGAAGAAATTGCAAAGAAGAGTTTCTGTCAGTTTACACTTTTTCCAGAGTGGACAGTAGAGCTACCTATCTTAGTTTTAATACTCTTGGTTTGCTGTCTAAACTGAATGTGACAGCTAATGCATATTCTGGAAAACCTTCAGGTTAACATGGAATGCATCTTAACTCATAGTTATAGAGTATTATCATTATAGTGGCTTTTTAGACAAATGTGCTATGTCTTTGTTCACTGGTTAGTAAGATATAAAAGGCTGTGGGACATTAGAGCAGGTTGAAAGAATGTGGCACAGAGACATTCAGTAATAAACCCTAAAAGAATAATGACAGACATATGTAGTCTTGCGGTCAGAGTTGGTTTGTGTCCACAACCACAATGGTATTTACCATAGCACTTATACAAGTGCTGTGTACTAATAAGCATGGATAACATTAAGGCTTTCCACTGTACTTTGAATTTACAGAGCTTATCAGTTCATAGTAGAGATGATCCAAATGCATTCTCTGGTGCAAAAGGGGTAATGCTCTGGAACCACTTGCTAAGTGCTCCTACTTCAAACCAAGTTATTGAAGTCTAGAAATCTCTAGAAATACATAGGTTATGTCTGCTGTAAGACCATCAAAGTTACTGTGGGTTTACACTATTACAAAAGTGAAAGAATCCTCTCATCACCAAGGGACTCTGTTTGGAATGGCACACTGAGGAAACCCATGAGCTCTACAGTATGAACCAACCAGAACAGACTTTATAATTAAGACTTCTTGGGAATTCAGGTAGATAGTGTATGTAAATGAGGTGGTGGAAACCTCAGTCTTCTCATAGTCTTACACACAAAGAGGTGTAAATCAGAAAATGATTTTAGAAACTCTCTCTGATTCTGAGAGGGACATGTTTTGCATATGACCCCTTAAAAAGTCAGCAACACTGTATTTGCCTTTCTTCTTTGAATCAATACTTTCTGTCTGCGTAAGATACCAGCAAACACATTTTGTGTCCACGCAGATTCATTGAGAACTGTCATGTTCACTTTCATATGGAGCATAATTTATGTGACATTTACATTTCCTGGCAAAAGCAGGCACAGATGTGCCTGGGAGTGCCACACTTTTCCCTCAGATAGGACAAACCTCAGAATGATTCTTTTACTAAAGAAGACAAACTGTTGCATGGTAGTCCTTCATGTCACACATCTTATTTAAAATCATGTATATAGTCACTAAAGGGAACATTGTGACTCTTTGATTGCAGCCATCAATAGAATGATGTCACTTAGCTCCACTTTGTTTCATATTGTCCAGATGACACAGTTCCTCAGCTTTCTTCATGCTGGGTTGAGATCCTTGCTTGGGTGAGAGGTAATTACCTGAAGAGTAGTACATCTGAGAGAAGCAGGCAGACTGAGAGAGACACTGTCTGAGACTGAAGGAGCAATTTCCTTCCTTTTAGTGATGCTTGTGAACTGAGAGTATCTTCTAGGACCTTCAGGTGCACCTTGATACCTGCAGAAACGGCAGCCAGGGCATTTTCTTCTGTTTTATTTTCTTATTTACAAACGTATGTTCAAACGTAGACTTTCCACTGTTTTGGTTATATGGAGTAAGTAGTCATATAGTCCAGGTTTTAAAATCATTTGAAACCTTAGCAAGAGTAAAATATGGTTTACTTTCTACTCCATGTCTGTTACTGCATTGCTGCTTAATAGCTATCCTGACTTCCACTTCCATTTTGGATGCACATTAATTACTAGCTTTTTAGTTCACTGTATCTAAAGACACAGTCTCTTACAAGGCAATAGGTTACACAGATCATCAGAGGAATACATGTTTATGGACATTTGGAATTCTGGATGGATGGATGGATGAACTTCTACCCTGGTGTGATCTTTAGATCTTGATCTAGTGTGCTTATTATCAGTGAATACTACTGATATAAGATAAAATAACTTAGGATTTTATTTAGAGTAATATTGTCTTGTTTTTGCTGGTTGGAGGTATTTATTTGAAATTATGTCAGTTCACTTTTATTAATGAAGTGAGTTTTTGTACAACATACACGTCCATCCAGATCATTTGGGACAGGTGCATCATATAAACTGATCAAATAATTACATGAACTGCATAACTGTTGTGGATATTAAAAGCAAGTTTTTACTGGAAAATGTCCATATAACGGCTGGTGCAGAAACTAAGGCATGATTGTGGTTTATCAGGCACAGTCATCTAAAGGTCTCACTTTAATCATTTGTGCTATTAGAGAAGATAGTATTACTTCATTCCCCAGCACAGTGGAATGAAACTATTTCACAAGTTGATGCGAACACAAGCAGTTGCAGTTAGCTGTAATAATTTACTGGGTTCAGTCTGACACTGTTATGCAATGATACACAGCTGTTTTAGCAAGTCAGAAGGAACTTTTTAGATCATTGCTAAGGGTACATTATAATCTCTGTATTAGTTTTCCTAAACAGAACGTATATCCATCTGTGGTGGGTTAACTTTGGCTGAGCGCCAGGTGCCCACCAAGCCACTCTATCACCCCTTCCTTTTCTTCCCCTCTCCCTCCTCAGCAGAGCAAAAAGAAAGGGGAGGAAAATAAGATGAGAAACAAAAAGCAGTTT